>JAJONR010005183.1:0-44646 GCA_029582245.1 Solanum etuberosum
GTAATTTGAGATAATTACTCAAAAACTAGCTCAAAGGCTCTCTTGGAAATCGATGTTTCCTTTCTTGCTCAAATGTGAAAATATTTTAACTCTTGGGAATACTTAGTTCCCGTATAATCTTTGAAGAAAAGAACTTTACTCTTACTCTTTACTCAAGTCAAAACTTAAGTCTTAAAACAAAGTTAAAACGTTTGTAAAAGACTTCTTAAAATATGGTTCATGCTGAATTATGGACGTGAACGACTCAATGCAAGGTTTTCAATAACCTTATATAGAACTCAATACTTGGAACTCAAGAACTTCAATGATACTACTCATTTCAAGAATGCTCAACTCAGAGGGTTCATGTGGAATTATGAGCATGAACTACTCAACTCAAGGACTCAAAGATACTTCTCATCTCAAGATTGTTCGACTTATAGGGTTCATGCGGAATTATGGGCATGAATTCCTTAACTCAAAGACTTCATGGGTAACGTGTAATAGTCCTATTATTAGGAATGTAATCTCAAAAGGGATTAGGAACTCAATACTCAAGACTTAGAACTTGAAGATATTACTCCTCTCAAAGATACTCAACTTATGGAGTTCATGCGGAATTTATGGGCATGAACGACTCGACTCACGGGTCTACATAACGATATGGAACTCGTGTATACGACTCTTCTCATTCTCATACTTACTTCCTCAAAACTTAGCTCAAATCGATAGTTGATCTCAAAGGATCCACGATTGAACTCAAAGACTTTCTTGAACTCTACTCTTAACTCTCTCTTGAATGTGAATTATGAATTCAAGAGTTATGGTTCATGATAAGAAAGATCTCGGTGATAGTGTAGACTCATGAATACATTCTCCTCACTCTCATGTTCACTTACTTGAGTCTTGGAACAAGTTACTAGAAGTTGTAGAAGACTCCAGAAAAGGACTCAAAGGGACTTTCTTAGAATGTTCGAAAGAATTCTCAAAACTTAACTATCAACTCTACCTTGAATTTGAATTATGAATTCAAGGTTATGATCATGTTAGGAATGATTTTATGTGTTTAGAAGTAGCTTAGAGTAGTTAGAATCAAAAAAGAGTGAAGGTACCCTTCGAAATAACTCAAACGGAGCAACCGGTTGCAAACTGGATGGGGCAGGCGACCCTGGGGCTATGAGTGGCGTGGGGCACCAGCCCCTAAACTTCAGAGTATACTTTCGGGTGCTCTGGCTGGCGCGACGCGCCAGGCCCCAACCCAGAAGACCCGACGAAATTCTTTGCTCATTTTCTCACCCTAACTCTCCTAGAATCGTACGGTTTCTTCCCCAATCACTTGGATTTATTACTTAACATAAGTACACTCTAATCTACTCAATACAACCCTCAAAACACTTACTTTAATCACAATAAATCATCAAAACCCCAACAAAACAAGATTTAGAATGAACTTTAAGAACACCTATCAAGAACTCATCAAGAACTCTAATCTTTCAACTTTAAGAATGAAATTGCGCTGAAAATAACATGATTGGCATGTGAGTGAACAAACCCAACACTATAGAAGCTTACATACCTCTTAGGGATTAAGCCCATGGCGAAAATCAGCAACAAAACTCAAGAACCTCGATGAACGCTTTGATCTTCTCCTCTTTTCTCCTCTTTTCTCCTCTTTTCTTTTCTTTTCTCTTCTTGAACTCTCAACTAAAACCCTAGGCGTATATTAGGATTATAAAACTGAACCAAATAGTATTAGACCCTTAAAACCTTACTAAAAATGAATTAAATCTGATTGGATAAGGAAAAGACCAAAATACCCCTCACTATTTTCGGGTAACTTTCCTTAACTGGACAGCCTAACTTCAAAAGGACATATCTCACTCATACGAACTCGAAACTTAGCAAACTCGGTGGCGTTAGAAAGATAAATCAACGAAATTTCATTTAATACCTTGTAGCCCACTAACTCATTCTATACTAAGAGTTATGGTTGTTTGAAGTTGACCCAAAACTCAAAGGAACTTAGGAATGACTTGAATGAACTCTCTTTAGTTCTTCTTGGAACTCAAGGTGCTACATCTAGTGACGTTAACGCTCAAGAAAGTTTAATTTACTCGGTCAAATCCTACTCACAATGAAGGATGATTCGAGTCTTAGATCGAAAAAATTTCTGGGGGGTTAGATTATGCATCATCCATTAAAGTAATACAACAGCTTTAAAGTAGGATTTTAAGGAGTAAATATGAGGGTTATGTTTGCTTAGTTGTGTAGAATTTCTAACAATTATTGGGTCAGGTCCTTTAATAAGTTATATAGCCCATTAGATTGTCATGATCCTTAGCCCTAACCCTTGATGTATAAATACACCATTATGGGTGTAGCAAAAGATAGATTTTCTTTCCGCCATATTAGACGGCTAGGGTTATCAATCCAACATAAAAAAATATAATGCATCTCCTGTGGAAATTGGACACTGGATAAAGAAAATTCAACCATTCTCTGCGGATTTACAACAACCAACAATACATATCGTGATAGTTATAAATCTGCTTCTTCAAAAAAGAATTTCCTAAGTCTCCTTTTCTGGTATTTACCGATTTGAATACTAAAAAAAGGTTGATTTTCTAAGTTATTTCTATAATATTGATGGTCATCCAAAAAATCAAGTTCATGAAAAATATCAAGTGAAAATCAACAAGTCGTTGTTGAAAATTATTGTGGAAATGATGAATATTTTACTTCAATTGAATCGTTTGTATTATACAATTTGAAAATAAAAATAAGATGTTTGCTAGTATTTCAATTGTTTATTGGAGTTTGTAATCGAGCATATAGAAACAGACAACGACAAAAGTAATTTTACACCAGAATAAATTTATTTCAAAAGTGATAAAGGGTATTTTTTTTTTAAAATGATAATCTTTTTATCTCTTATTTTTTTGTTTTTTAACAGCTAGTGTTGGGCACGTACGTTGCACGTGTGTCCCATGTTAATTTGTGTAGACTTATTCTAATAATATTTTATATTCTATGAAACACATTCATATAATGAGTAATAAAAAATGTAATCATAAAAAATATAAGTTCATTTTGCAAAAAATAAATATAGGTGTTTAAAGCTGCTAGTGAAATGACAGGAGGTTGCACTGACTCATATAGCCATATCCCTGCTTTTCATCACAACTTGTGATTTTATTTCATGACAATTCGGTACTCGTGCATTATCTCTTAAAATAATACAATAGCTTTAAAGTAGGATTTTAAGGAGTAAATATAAGGCTTATGCTTTCTTATTTGTGTATATTTTCTAACATTTATTGGGTCAGGTCCATCAATAAGTAATACAACCCATTATATTGTCATGATCCTTAAACCTAACCCTTGATATATAAATACACCCTTATGGGTGTAGCAAAAGATAGAATCTCTTTCCACCACATTAGACGTCTAGGGTTATCTATCCAAAAAAAAAAATGTTCTGCATCTTCGGTGGATAGAGGGAATTCATCCATTCTGTGAGGATTATCAACGACCAACAACACAAATCGTGGTAGTTATTGATCTACTTCTTCAAAGAATAATCTTGTAAGTGTCCAGTACTAGTATTTACCGATTGAAATACTACAAAAAAGGTTACTTTACTAAGTTATATCTACAATTTAGACTGTCATCCAAGAAATAAACTTCATGAACAATAACTAATGGAAGTAGATTTTCCATTGTTTAAAATTATTGTGCAAATGATGAATACTTAACTTCAAATGAAAGGTTTGTATTATATAATTTGAAAATAAAAATAAGATGTTTGCTAGTACTTCAATTGTTTATTGGAGTTTGTAACCAAACATATAGAAACAGACAAAGAAAAAAGTAACTTTACACCAGAATAGAATTTGATTCAAAACAGATAAATGTTTTTTTTTTGTAAAAAATATAACCTTTTTATATCTTGTTTTTTTTTTTTTTTTAACAACTAGTCATAGGCACGTAGGTTGCCCCTGTGACCCATGTTAATTTGTGTAGACTCATTTTAATGATATTTTATATTATATGAAACATATTCGTGTAATGGGAAATAAAAAATGTAATGGTAAAAAAAATAAGTTCATTTTACAAATAAAAATATAGGTGTTCAAAATTGCTGGTGAAATAACAAGAGGTTTCACTGCCTCATATAGCATATTCCTACTTTTTATCACAACTTGTGATTTTGTGTCATAACAATTTGGTACTTATGCATTATCCATTAAAATAATACAATAGCTTTAAAGTAGAATTTTAAGGAGTAAATATAAGGCTTATACTTACCATTATGGGTGTAGCAAAAGATAGATTTTATTTCCACCACATTAGACAACTAGGGTTAAGAATCCAACATAAAAAAGTGTTATGCATCTTCTGTGGAAATTGGACACTGGATATAAAGAATTCATCCATTCTATGAGGATTTCCAACTACCAACAATAAAAATTGTAATAGTTATAGATCTGCTTCTTTTCAAAAAAATTCTCGTAAGTCTCATATACTAGCATTTACCGATTGAAATACTAAAACAAAGGTTGCTTTATTAAGTTATTTGTATAATTTAGATAGTCATCAAAAAAATATAACTTCATGAAAAATAACAAATGAAAGTCTATTAGCCATTGTTGAAACTCATTGAGCAAATGATGAATATTTAACTTCAATTTAATGGTTTGTATTATACAATTTTAAAATAAAAATAAGATGTTTGCTAGTACTTCAATTGTTTATTGGAGTTTGTAACTGAGTATATAGAAACAGAGAAAGACAAAAGTAATTTAACACCTGAATAAAAAAAAATTCAAAAGTGACGAAGGGTATTTTTTTTGGTAAACAGATAACCCTTTTAAATCTTGTTTTTTTTTAACAGCTAGTGCGACGCACGTGTGTTCCATGTTAATTTGTGTAGACTCTTTTTAATGATATTTTATGTTCGATGAAACACATTCGAGTAATGAGTAATAAAAAAGTAATAAGTTCATTTTGCAAAAAAAAACATATAGGTGTTTAGAGCTGCTTGTGAAATCACAGAAGGTTGCACTAGCTCATGTAGACATATCCCTGCTTTTGATAATCACAACTTGTGATTTTGGGTCATGACAATTTAATACTCCTGCATTATCCCTTATAACAATACAATAGCTTTAAAGTAGGATTTTATGGAGTAAATAGAAGGCTTATGCTTGCTTATTGTAGATTTTCTAACAATTATTGGGTCAGGTCCATCAATAAGTTATATAGCCCGTTAAATTGTCATGATCCTTAACCCTAACCTTTGATGTATAAATACACCATAATGGTTGTAGGAAGAGATATATTTTCATTCCACCATATTACACGGGTAGGGTTATCTATCCAACATAAAAAAATGCTCTGCATCTTTGGTGGATATTAGACTCTGGATAAAGGGAATTCATCTATTTTGTGAGAATTTCCAACGACCAACAAAACAAATCGTGATAGTTATAGATCTGAAAAAAGAATCTCATAAGTCTTTTATACTAGAATTCACCGATGGAAATACTAAAAAAAGATTACTTTATTAAGTTATTGCTATAATTTAGACGGTCATCCAAAAAATCAACTTCATTAAATATAACAAATGGAAGTCGATAAGCCATTATTGAAAATTATTATGCAAATGATGAATATTTAACTTCTATTGAATGGTTTGTTTTATATTATTTTAAATTAAAAGTAAGATGTTTGCCAGTACTTCAATTGTTTATTGGAGTTTGTCACCGATCATATAGAAACAGACAAAGATAAAATTAATTTTAAGCCAGAATAGATTTTGATTCAAAAGTGATAACGGTAACTTTTTTTGGTAAAAAAGTTAACCGCTTTATGTCACGACCCGATTTCTCGAGCCATGATGGCGCCTACAAACCCACCAGTAGACAAGCCAAACCCTGTCCCGGAACTTGAGAGTACTGGGACTGAAGGGGATCTATCGTCAACTAAGCGAAGCATAAATAAACAGAACACATAAGAGGAAGGCGGAAACGAACCCAAAACTATATATACAAAAGATACCTCCCAAAACCTGGAAGTTACATGTACAGAACTACTCAAAGAGTACAAGTCCAAAAAGTGGACCACAAAAACAAGACTGCCTCAAAAAGAAAAGGGCAAGTCAAAATGTAAATACGGAATGGAGACAAGAAACCCAGAACGCCATGTGCTCACCCTTGTCTCAAGAATAGACTACTGCAGGCTCGACCTCAACGCTGATAGCTGGTGCTCGGACCTGCATAACGAAAACATATGCAGAGTGTAGCATGAGTACCATAGAAACAAGTACCAAACATATGCAGAGTGTAGCATGAGTAAGAAAGGTAAAAACAGACGGAAAAGATAGAATCAAACACGAACAGAGGTCAACAAAAATAAGAGCAGAACAATAAGAGAGCTAGTTTAAGGAGATTTAAACTAAACCCAGCTAGGCCCCCCATAAGACGCGCTAGGTACACTAAAGCACAAATAAACAAGAACCCGAACTGAGTCCCAAAAGCCTGACAGGTACACAGAGAAGCCACAACTACGGAACCCAAAGGAAACCCAACTCCGAACCGACACAACCAACAACTCCAACCCAGTCAACAAGTCTCACTTCCACATCAGGCCACCCAGCCCACCAGCAAATCTGGGGCATTACCCGACCAGGTGAGTGTCACGCGGGGGTATATTAATCCCCTCCAAAAGCCCTAATCCTACTTCCCAATAGACTAACACTCCCGGGGCCCTGCCCAAGCCAGCCAAGTGTGCCATCTAACCCTCCCGGGGGCCCTGCCCTAGAAGGAAAGAGTGCGCGAGCCTATCAACTCTGAAGAGGACCTCAAGATACTTATATCCAACTACGCAGCCAGCTAATCACCCTGGGCCCTGCCCAATGCCAGCCAGGTGAGTCGGATATCATTCCCGGGGCCTGTCCAATGCCAGCCAGAGTGTGCGGGTAAAATCAACTTTGTAGAGGACCTCAAATTCCAAGCTATCGTGGATCGAGGTCCACTACCAACCACATCAAAACGGGCGAATCAACTCTAATACATCGTGGATCGACGTCCACTACCAACTACCTCACACAAGAACCAACCATGAAACACCCAAACCAGGAAATTACTAAGCCTCTGATAACGCATCGGCATCACATCAATGGGGAGAGAAGCCAGAAGGATCACAAGATATAAAAAGCCAAAATCTAGGCTTAACTATCAGACCCAAGTATGCTATGCGTGTTTACCAGGACCTAATCTATCGGAATCGACGTCGGATACATACTAAAGCCAACCAAGTGGATGGGTCTAAGGCAACACTAGTCTATCCTAGACTAAGGACAAAGATAAATTCCAACATAAATAAATAGCCAACTAGATACTACGCATGCAACGACAAATAAACAGCCCAACAGGTAATTCAGAAATACCCACAGATAAACAACCTCTCCGACAACATGGTACTAACCCCGAAACAGCCCATAAATTAACCCTACAACATGGTTTCTGAGAAGATGAGAATAAATACTATCAGCCCACCACAGATTCACACAATTCAGCATACAATTACACAATCAAGCTCAATCTAAAGGAAAGGAAGTCGTGGCCTACTTGAAGATCAACCTCGCGTGCTCCAAATCACTCTACCAGAGCTTTTCCCTTCTGAAAGGCCTCAGATTTCTGCCACGCTATCAAAAATAGAATCACAACATCATCACAGTCGTTTAGACACTAAAATCATCAAAATCAGAGACAGACCAATTTCAGAGTTAATATCGGGAAATCCATAATTTCCAGAATTGACTTCGTGAAGAGGTCCTTAAACCTGCCCCGATCTTGTGTTCCAAAACGGAGCACCTCTCGGGGCTCGGAACAGCTCCATGCAACAACAAACGAAAATGCAAGACTTTACACAAAAAGAAACTTGGGGCAGCCACTTACAACGCAGATACACCACAATCGGAGACTTTCCGACACTCTCTAGACAGTCACCCACACAGCCAACGTAAACCTGAACATACCGGACTTCGAATCACCCAAAACGGAACTCTAGAACTCAAGATATCAAAGTTTCAAAATGAGGCTAAATCTTACTTTTCGCTATCTAAATAGCAGCAATTCTAATCGCTAAAAGCTAAATCTGGTCGCCAAAAGACTAAATTCTGGTCGCTAAACGTCTGCACTAGCAACGCCAGATTTTGCTTTATTTTTTTTTTTGAAAAGTCTCCGAACGGATCCTCGAAATTCATTCGGGACCCGATGAAAATAAATAAGATATTCTACCCCACTAAATTCGACATATCAGACTCAATGGCGTAGACGAAATTTCCATACGAGTTCATTTCGATACAAAGTGGGCCCTACACCCAAATGCCATTTTTATCCAATTTCCACAACGGGCCTCGGAATAAGACCGGAATCCCTGAGAAGCTCACGAAGGGTCGTTCTAGACCAAACTCGGCATTTCGGGACTAACCGCGCTGATGAAATTCTCATCCGAGCGCGTTTACCAAGAATGTTGACCAAAGTCAAACTTTAGCCAAAATTCAAAGGCTAAAGCGCCAAATGGCCCCAAAGTCAAATTGAAAGCCTCTGAACTCGTGCCAACCATGCTACTAGCCTAATTTGGCCGCTCCTGAGCTGATGCAACTGTCAGAATTCCCATCTGAGGTTGTTTACCTAAGATTAAGACTGAAATCAACTTTTCACGTTTCAAAAGCTCCAAAATAGGAAAACAGGAATAAAACCAAACGAACGATCAGGAGACCGAACATTCAGTGCCAGCAAGTCATAAATGACATGTGATCGCTACAGGAACGCTCTAAACGACAGAAAGAAGGCATAAACACAGAAATTACCTGGAGGGTTATTACAACATCCACTACTAAAACGACTTTCGTCCACGAAAGTACGAGTCAAGAAGTACGTGATTCCTCAAATAAGCTGGGGAACTGCTCCTGCATCTCCCACTTGGTCTCCCAGGTAGCCTCCTCTACTGGACGATGCCTCCAATAGACCTTCACCATAGGAATGGCTCTAGACATCAGCTGCCTCACATCTCTTGCCAAAATAGCAATTGGCTCCTCCATATAGGTCAGGCGATGATCCAACTCAACGGTATCATACTGGAGCACATGAGACTCATCTGGAACATAACAGCGCAATATCGAATAACAGAAAACTAGTTAAATAGGTTAAAATATTGGGGGTAAAGCTAACTCATAGGCCATATCACTAACTGTCCTCAAAATCTCAAAAGGCCCAATGTACCTGGGGCTAAGCTTGCCCCGGCTCCCAAATATCACCACGCCCTTCATGAGCTATACTCGAAGGAATAACCAGTCACCAACAGCAAATATCAACTGTCAACGCCGACGATCCGCATAACTCTTGTATCTACTTTGAGCCATCCTGAGCCTATCCTGAATTAACCTCACATGAACTAAGGCCTCCTGAAACTAGTTGTACCACGTGGCCTAGGCTCTGTAGACTCAAACAAACCAACTGGAGTGCGACAACGCCTACCGTACAAGGCCTCAAACGGGGCCATCTAAATGCTAGAATGGTAGCTGTTGTTGTACTCAACCTACGCCAAATGCAAGAACTGGTCCCACTGACCTCCAAAGTCTATAACAGAGGCCCACAACATATCCTCAAGAATCTGAATATTACGCTCCGACTGGCCATCAGTCTACGGGTGAAATGCTGTGCTAAGATCGACACGGGTGCCCAACTCCTCCTGAAATACCTTCCAAAAGCTGGAGGTGAACTATGAACCCCGGTCTAAAATGATAGAAATAGGCACACCATGAAGATGGAGTACCTCACGAATGTAGATACGAGCTAACCTCTCAGCAGTGAAGGAAGTGCGCTGACTTGGTAAATCGATCCCCGATGACCCAAATGTTGTCAACACCTCTAGAAGTCCGAGGTAAACCCACCACGAAATCCATGGTGATGTGCTCCCACTTCCACTCAGGAATGGGTAATCTTTGCAACTCACTACCAGGCCTCAAATTCTCGGCCTTCACCTGCTGGCAACACAAGCTATGGGACACATAGTCTGAGATGTCCCTCCTCATACCGCTTCACCAGTAATGCTGCCTCAAGTCACGATATATCTTAGTGGTGCCCGGATGGATAGAATACCTGGAATCATGGGCCTCACTAAGGATCAGCTGAATCATAGCCCAAACTCTCAAAACACGCAATCGGCTGGAAAACCTCAAAACCCCATCTGAATCTTAAGTAGCATGCCCTGCATCACCTGCGAGGACTCTATCTCTAAGTGCCACAAAAGACTCATCCTAGAAGTGACCACTGCGGAGCTGATCAAGCAGGAATGACTGAATTCCCACATAAGCTAATACCCAACTGGAATCTAAAACATCAAGCTTGATCATCTGATTGGCTAAGGACTGAATGTCCAAAGCCAACGGTCGCTCCGAAACAGAAATGAAGGCAAGACTACCCATGCTCCCTGCCTTCCAGCTCAAGGCGTCCGCTACTACATTCGCCTTGACCGGATGGTAAAGAATAGAGAGGTCATATTCCTTCGGGAGCTCAATCCAACGGCGCTGCCTCGAATTAAGATCCCCTTGGGTCATAATGTATTGAAGGTTCCTGTGATCAGTGTAGATCTCGCAATGAACTCCATATAGGTAATTCCTCCAGATCTTAAGCGCGAAAATTATCACCGCCGACTCCAAATCATGAGTGGGATAGTTGTGCTCATCCAACTTAAGCTACCTGGACGCAGAAGAAATAACCCGGCTCTGTTGTATCAACACACATCCCAAGCCAACGCCGGATGCGTCACAATATACTGTGAAACCCTTGCCCTCAACTGGAATAGTCAATATAGGAGTGGTGGTAAGCAACTCCTTAAGCCTCAGAAAGCTCCTCTCGCACTCCTCCGACCACACAAAGGGAACATCCTAGCGAGTCAACTGAGTCAATGGCACTTCTATAGTAGAGAAACCCTCGACAAACCGCCTGTAATATCATGCCAATCCGATGAAGCTCTGAATCTCAGTCACAGAAGTAGGCCTGGCCCAACCACGAATAGCCTCAATCTTCACCGGATCCACCATAATGCCGTCATTTGACACCACGTGCCCCAAGAATGTAACAGACTCAAGAAAAAACTCACACTTTGAAAACTTGTCATACAGCCGATGATCTCTCAAAATCTGGGCACTATCCTTAAATGTTGCTCATGCTCACTATGGCTCTGTGAGTATACCAAGATATCATCAATGAAGACGATGAGGAACGAGTCCAGATAAGGCCTGAATACATGAGTCATCAAATCTACGAAGGCTGCAGGGGCATTAGTCAACCCTTAAGACATCACCAGGAACTCAAAATGGCTATAACAAGTCCTAAATGATGTCTTATAGATGTTCGCCTCTAATCCTTAATTGATGGTAGCCGGATCTCAAGTCAATCTTAGAAAACCCTGCGGCTCCCTAAACCTATTCTAATAGATCATCAATACGAGGCATAGGATAATGGTTCTTCACAATCACCTTATTAAACTGCCTGTAATTAATACACATCCGCATAGTACCATCATTCTTCTTCACAAACTGGACGGGGGCTCCCCGTGGCAATACACTAGGCCGAATGAATCCCTTACCTAAGAGATCCTGAAGTTGAACATTGAGTTTCTTGAGCTCTGTGGGGGCCATATGATACGGTGGGATAGAAATAGGACGAGTACCCGGCTCCAAATCAATGGCAAAATCAATATCCCGCTCTTGGGGGTAGGCCAGAAAGGTCGGCAGGAAACACATTTGCGAACCATCGAACCATAGACACTGAATCAACTGTAGGGCCCTCCCTACTAACATCTCTAACATAAGCCAAATATTCCAAACACCCACCAGCCACTACCCTCCGAGCATGTACATAAGAAATCACCCCAATCGGCGTCCGACTATGAGAACCCTGCCACACCACCAGCGGAATACCAGGCATGGCTAAAGTAACAGTCTTAGCATAGAAGTCCAAGACCTCTCGGTGAGGGGATACCCAGTCCATGCCCAAGATCAAATCAAAATCCACCATACTAAGCACAATAGGATCCGCCTAGGTATCTTGCCCCTAAATAGTCACCACACATGATCTACAAACCTGATCCACTACTAAAGAATCCCCTACTGGGTTGAAACACGTAATGGTACCACTAAGGGTTAGGGATTCACCGTCAACCGAGGAGCAGAATAAAAGGACATATACGAATAAGTAGAACCAAGATCAAATAAGGCTGAAGCGGACTGATGGCATAAGAGAACTGTACCTTTGATACACTGAAACAAGTAAGATTCCATGAAACCAACTGGACAACAATGCACGAAAATGATACAAAATTAGAAAACTTCCTAAGGACATCATGTAGCTTCCCGAAGATAAGTCACGGACGTCTCCACACCGATCCTCAGGACTCTATTAGATGTTAGCTATGTACAAGTGAGACCGACGAACCTGGGATTCGGATACCAACTTTGTCACAACCCGATTTCTCGAGCCATGATGGCACCTACCAAGCCGCCATTAGGCAAGACAAACCCTATCGCAGAACTTGAGAGCAATGGGACTAAGGGGGGACTATCCTCAACTATGCAGAACATAAATAAACAGAACACATAAGAGGAAGGCGAAAGCGAACCTAAAACTATATATACAAAAGATTCCTCCCAGAACCTGGAAGTCACATGTATAAAACTACTGAAAGAGAACAAGTCCCTTAAGTGGACCACAGAAACAAGAATGCCTTAAAAAGCAAAAGGTAAGTCCAAATGTAAATACAGATTGGAGACAGAAAATCCCAGAATGCCATATACTCACCCTCGTCTCTAGAACAGACTATTGCAGGCTAGACCTCAATGTTGATATCTTGTGCTCGGACCTGCAACACAAAAACAAATGCAGAGTGTAGCATGAGTACCAAAGCAACAAGTACCTAGTAGGCATCATTGGTCGACTGAGCAAGAAAGGTAAAAACAGACGGAAAAGATAGAATCAAACACGATTAGAGGACAACATATATAAGAGTAGAAAAATCAGAGAGCTAGTCTAAGGAAATTTAACCTAAACCCAGCTAGCCCCCCATAAGACCCGCTAAGTACACTCAAGAACAAACAAATAAGAACCCGAACGGACTCCTATAAGCCCGAAAGGTACAGAGAGAAGCCACAACTATGGAACCCAAAGGAAACCCAACTCTGAACTTACACAACCAACAACTCAAACCTCGTCAACAAGTATGACTTCCACATCGGGCTACCCAGCCCGCCAACAACTCTAGGGCATTACCCAGCCAGGCGAGTGCCATGTAGGGGTATATCAATCCCCTCCGAAATCCCTAATCCAACTGCCCAATAGGCTAACACTCCGGGGAACCTGCCCAAGCCAGCCAATTGTGCCATCTAACACTCCCGGGGGACCTGCCCTAGCGTAACAGAGTGCGCGGGCTTGTCAACTCTGAAAAGGACTTCAAGTAACTTATATCCAACTACCCAACAAGCTAATCACCCCGGGGTCCCTGCCGAATACCAGCCAGGTGAGTCAGTTATCACTCCCGGGGGTACTCCCCAATGCCAGCCAAAGTATGCGGGTGAAATCAACTCTGTAGAGGATCTTAAATTCCAAGCTATTGTGGATCGATGTCCACTGCCAACCACATCAAACCGGGTGAATAAGCTCCAAGACATCATGAATCGATGTGCACTACCACTTACCTCACACCAAAACCGACCGCAAAACACTCAAACCAGGAAATTACTACACCTCCGATAACGCATCAGCATCACAGAAATTGGGAGAGAAGCCAGAAGGATCACAAGCAATAAAAAGCCTAAAGCTAGGCTCAACTATCAGACCTAAGTATGCTATGCAGGTTTGCAAGGACCTAGTCCATCTGAATGGATGTCGGATACATACAAAAGTCAACCAGGTGCATGGGTCTAAGGCAACACTAGTCTATCCTAGATTAAGGCCAAAGATACTATGCATGCAACGACAAATAAATAGCCCAACAGGTAATTCACAAATACCCATAGATAAAAAACCCCTCCGACAACATTGTACTAACCGCGAAAGAGCCCGAAAATCAACCCTACAGTATGTTTCTGCGAAGAAAAGAAAAAATACTAGCAGCCCACCCCAGATTCACATAATTTAGCATGCAATTTCAGAATCAGGCTCAATCTAAAGGAAAGGAAGTCGTAGCCTACTTGAAGGTCGACTGCGCTCGCTCCAAATCACTCTGCCGGAGCTTTTCCCTTATAAACGGCCTTAGATTTTCTCCACGCTATCAAATATTGTATCATAACATCAGCACAGTCGTTTAGACACTAAAATTATCAAAATTGGAGATAAACTCATTTTTTAGTCAAAATTAGGAAATTTGGGACCCGCTCTGGAATTTCCAGAATTGACTCTATGAAGAGGACCTAAACCCTTTCCCAAGCTTGTATTCCAGAACGGAGCACCTCTTGGGGCTCGGAACAGTGACAACAAACAAAAGTGCAAAACTTTATAAAAAAAAGACTTGGGGAAGCCACTTACAACGCAGATACACCACAATTGGAGACTTTATGACATGCTACGAACAGTCACCCACACAGCCAACGCAAACCCGAACACACCGAACTTAAAATCACCCAAAACAGAGCTCTAGAACTTGAGATATTGAACTTTCAAAATGAGGCTGAATCTGATTTTTCGCAATATAAATAGCAACAGTTCTGGTTGCTAAAAGCTAAATCTGGTTGCCAAAAGACTAAATTCTGGTCTCTAAAGGTCTGCACCAGCAACACCAGATTTTGCTATATATTTTTTAAAAGTCTCCGAATAGACCCTCAAAATTCATTCGGGACCTGATGGTAAATAAACCTGATATACTACCCCTCTAAATTCGACATTTCGTACTGAATGGCACAGTCATAATTTCAAGACGAGGTCATTTCGACAAAAAGTGGGCCCCACATCCAAATGCCATTTTTTGCCAATTTCCACAATGGGCCTCAAAATAAGACCAGAAGCCTCGGGAAATGCACGAAGGGTCGTTCTAGACCAAACTTTGCATTCTGAAACTAACCGCGCTGATGGAATTCTCATCCAAGCGCGTTTAACAAGAATGGTGACCAAACTCAAACTTAAGCCAATATTCAAAGGCTAAAGCACCAAATTACCCCAAAGTCACACTGAAAGCTTCAGGACTCGTGCCAACCATGCTCTAGCCTAATTTGGCCGCTCTGGAGCTGATGTAACCGTTAGAATTCCACTCTCAGATCGTTTACCTGTGGGTATGACTGAAATCAACTTTTCAAGTTTACAAATCTCCCAAAAACGAAAATAGATATAAAACTCAAATGAACGACCAGGTGACCGAACAGTCAGTGCCAACAAGTCATGACTTGTTGTCGCTACAAGAATGCTCTAAACGATGGAAAGAAGGCATAAACACCGAAATGACCTAGAGAGTTTTACAACATCCACTACTAAAAGGACTTTCATCCGTGAAATTAAGAGTCAAGAAGTTCCTGAGGGCTCAAATAAGCTGGGGAACTGCTCCTGCATCTACCGCTCGGTCTCCCAGGTAGCCTCTTTGACTAGACGATGCGTCCAACGGACCTTCACCATAGGAATGGCTCTTGACCCCAAGTTCCTCACATCTCTAGCGAAAATAGCAACTGGCTCCTCAATATAGGTCAGGCGATCATCTTACTCACCGGTATCATACTGGAGCACATGATACTCATCTGGAACATACCGACGCAGAATCAAAACATGGAAAACTTGGTGAATAGCTGAGAATGTTGGGGTAAAGCTAACTTATAGGCCATATCACCAACTATCCAGAAAATCTCTGAAGGTCCAATGTACCTGGGGCTAAGCTTACCCCACCTCCCAAATCTCATCACGCCCTTCACGGGCGATACTCGGAGGAATAGCCGATCACCAACGGAAAATCTCAATGGTCGATGCCTCTGATGTCTACTCTGAGTCGTCATGAGTCTATCTAGAATTAACCTCACATGAACTAAGGCCTCCTGAAACTAGTCTGTACGACGCGGCCTACGCTTCGTAGGCTCCAACCAACCAACTGGAGTGCGACAACGCCTATTGTACAAGGCCTCAAATAGGGCAATCTGAATGCTAGAATGATAGTTGTTGTTCTACGCAAACTACACCAAAGGTGAGAACTGGTTCCACATCCCTCCAAAGTCCATAACATAGGCCCGCAACATATCCTCAAGAACCTGAATAGTATGCTACGACTGGCTATCAGTCTGTGGATGAAATACTGTGCTAGGATCGACACGGGTGCCCAACTCCTCCTGAAATACCTTCCAAAAGATGGAGGTGAACTGTGAACCACGGTCTGAAATGATAGAAAGAGGCACACCATGAAGACGGACTACCTCTCGAATGTAGATACGAGATAACCTCTCAGCACTGAAGGAAGTATGAACTGGAAGAAAGTGTGCTGACTTGGTCGATCGATCCACTATGAACCAAATGCTCTCAACACCTCTAGAAGTCCGAGGTAAACCCACCACGAAATCGATGGTGATGCGCTCCCACTTCCACTTAGGAATGGGTAATCTCTGCAACTCACCACCAGGCCTCAAATGCTCGCCCTTCACCTACTTGCAACATAAGCAACAGGGCAGATAGTTTGAGATTTCCCTCCTCATACTGCTCCACTAGTAATGCTGCCTCAAGTCACAATACATCTTAGCGGTTCCCGGATGTATAGAATACCTAAAATCATGGCCCTTGCTAAGGATCATCTAAATCAAATCCCCAACTCTCGGAACATACAACCGCCTGGCAAACCTCAAAACCCCATCTGAATCTAAAGTAGCCTATCCTGCATTGCCTGCCATGACTCTATCTCTAAGTGCCACCAGAGATTCATCCTCGAACTGACGACTGCGGAGCTGATTAAGCAGGGATGACTAAACTCCCACATAAACTAAAAACCAACTGGAATCTGAAACATCAAGCCTGATCATCTTATTGGCTAAGGACTGAATGTCCAAGGCCAAAGGTCGCTCCGAAACAGAAAGGAAAGCTGGACTACCCATACTCCCGGCATTCCAGCTCAAGGCATATGCTACTATATTCACCTTGCCCGGATGGTAAATAATAGTGAGGTCATAGTCCTTCGGGAGCTCAATCCATTGGCGCTGCCTCGAATTAAGATCCCTCTGGGTCATAGTGTACTGAGGCTTATGTGATCAGTGTAGATCTCGCAATGAACTCCATATAGGTAATGCTTCCAGATCTTAAGCACGAAAACTACCACCTCCAACTCCAAGTCAAGAGTGGGGTAGTTGTGCTCATGTAGCTTAAGCTGCCTCGACGCATATGCAACAACCCGGCTCTGCTGCATCAACACACATCTCAAACCAACGCCGGATGCATCGCAACATACCGTGAAGCCCTCGCCCTCTACTGGAAGAGTCAATATAGGAACGGTGGTAAGCAACTCCTTAAGCCTCAGAAAGCTCCTCTCGCACTCCTCCGACCACACAAAGGAACATCCTAGCTAGTCAACCGAGTCAATGGCACTACTATAATACAGAAAGGCTCGACAAAATGTCTATAATATCCTTCTAATCTGACAAAGCACCAAATCTCAGTCACAGAAGTGGGCCTGGCCCAACCATGAATAGCCTCAATCTTCGTCAGATCAACCATAATGCTTTCCTTTGACACCGCGTGCCCCAAGAATGCTACGGACTTTAGCCAAAAACTCGCACTTTGAGAACATGGCATAGAGTCGATGATCTCTCAAAGTCTCGAGCACTATTCTCAAATGCTTCTCATGCTCACTATATCTCCGTGAGTATACCAAGATATCATTAATGAAGACGATGACGAAGGAGTCCAAATAAGGCCTGAATACACGAGACATCAAATCCATGAAGGCCGCAGGGGCATTAGTCAACCCAAAAGACATCATCAGGAACTCAAAATGGCTATAATGAGTCCTAAATGTTGTCTTAGGGATGTCCGCTTCTCTAATCCTCAACTGATGGTAGCCGGATCTCAAGTCAATCTTAGAGAACACTACGGCTCCCTGAAGCTGGTCGAATAGATCATCAATAACAAGTATAGGATAATGCTTCTTAACCGTCACCTTATTCAACTTTCTGTAATGAATACACATCCGCATAGTACCGTCCTTCTTCTTAACAAACAGGACTGGGGCATCCCAAGGCGATACAGTAGGCCGAATGAATCCCTTACCCAAGAGATCTTGAAGCTGAACACTGAGATCCTTGAGCTCTGTGGGGGCCATACGGTATGGTGGGATAGAAATAGGATGAGTCCCTGGCTCTAAATCAATGGAAAAATCAATATCCCGCTCCGCGGGTATTCCAGGTAGGTCGGCAGGAAACACATCTACAAACTCTCGAACCATAGGCACTGAATAAACTGTAGGGCCCTCCCTACTAACATCTCTAACATACGACAAATATGCTAAACATCCGCCAGCAACTAGCCTCCGAGCTTGTACATAAGAAATCACCCCAACCGGCATGCGACTACGAGAACCCTGCCACACCATAGGCGGAATACCAGGCATGGCTAAAGTAACAGTATTGGCATAGCAATCCAAGACCGCTCGGTGCGGGGATAACTAGTCAATGCCCAAGATCAAATCAAAATCCACTGTACTAAGCACAATAAGATTCGCCCGGGTATCCTGCCCCCGAATAGTCACCACACAGGATCTACAAACCTGATCCACTACTAAAGAATCCCCTACTAGGGTTGAAACACGCAATGGTACCACTAAGGGCTCAGAACATACCGCCAATCGAGGAGCACAATAAGCAGACACACATGAATAAGTAGAACCAGGATCAAATAAAGGTGAAATGGAGTAATGGCATAAGAGAACCGTACTTGTGATATAGTGAAACAAGTAAGATTCCATGAAACCAACTGGACAACAACGCACGAAAATGATACAAAATAGGAAAACTCCCTAAGGACATCATGTAGCCTCCCGAAGATAAGTCACAGACATCTCCACGCCGATCCTCATGACTCTACTAGATGTTATCTTTGTACAAGTGAGATCGACGAACCTGAGGCTCTGATACCAACTTTGTCACAACCTAATTTCTCGAGCCATGATGGCGCCTACCAACCCACCAGTAGGCAAGCCAAACCCTTTTCCGAAACTTGAGAGTAATGGGACTGAGGGGGAACTATCCTCAACTAAGCGAAGCATAAATAAACAGAACACATAAAAGGAAGGCGGAAGTGAACCCAAAACTATATATACAAAATATACCTCTCAAAACCTTAAAATCACATGTATAGAAAGACTGAAAGAACACTATCCCAAAAGTGGACCACAGAAACAAGACTGCCACAAAAATCAAAAGGCAAGTCAAAATTTAAATACGGAATGGAGACAGGAAATCCTAGAACGCCATGTTCTCACCCTCGTCTCCAGAACAGACTGTTGTAGGCTTGACCTCAATGCTCACAGCGGGTGCTCAGAAATGCATCACAAAAATATATGCAGGGTGTAGCATGAGTACCAAAGCAACAGGTACCTAGTAGGCATCATACGTCGACTGAGTAAGAAAGGTAAAAACACAAGGAAAAAATAGAATCAAACACGAACAGAGGTCAACAGTAATAAGAGCAGAACAATCAGAGAGCTAGTCTAAGGAGATTTAACCTAAACCCAACTAGGCTCCCCATAAGACCAGTTAGGTACAGAAAAGAGGAAAGGACCAAGACGTTCATCGAGATTCTTGAGAGTTGTTGTGGATTTTCACCATGGGTTTGATCCCTAAGAGGTATGTAAGTTTCCATAGTGTTGGGTTCGTTCACCCACACGCCAAATATAATTTTCATAGTTGAATTTGTTCATAAAGATTGAAAGATTTAAGTTCTTGATAAGTGTTCTTGAAGTTTTATTCTAAATCTTGTTTTGTTGGGGTTTTGATGAATTATTGAGATGAAAGTGAGTGTTTTGAGGGATGTATTGAGTATTAGAGTGTAATTATGTTGAGAAATCCAATCCAAGTGATTGGGGAAGAAACCGTTCGAATCTAGGCGACCTAGGATGAGAAAACGAGCAAAGAAAGTCATCGGATTTTCTAGGCGGTGCCTGGGGCGACGCGCCACCAATACGCCAGGGGTGGCTGGCGCGCCAAGCCAGTCAGTACGCCAAGAATAATTTTCTGTAGTTTAGGGGCTGGCGCCCCGCACCACGCAGTACGCTAGGGTCGCCTTCCCCCACCCGTTCTCCATCGTTTCGTCCGTCTGAGTTCTTTCGAAAGGTACCTTTACCCCCCCCCCCCCTTTGATTCTAAACTACTTCTAAACACCAAGAAATAATTCATAAAATGAATCATAACCTTGAGTTCATAATTCAAATTCAAGGTAGAGTTAAGAGTCAAGTCTTGAGAGTTCTTTCGAACATTTTGAGGAAGTCCCTTTGAGTCTTTTTGAGGAGGCTTCTACAATTTTTAATAACTTGTTTCAAGACTCAAGTAACTAAGCATGAGAGTGAGGAGAATCTATTCATGAGTCTACATTATCATCACGAGCTACTTCATACCATGAACCCTAACTCTTAAATTCATAATTCAAATTCAAGAGAGATTTAAGAGTAGAGTCCAAGAAAATCTTTGAGTTCAATTGTGAATCCTTTGAGATCAACTACCGATTTGAACTAAGCTTTGAGGAAGTAAGTATGAGAATGAAAAGAGTCGTATACATGAGTTCCATATTTTTATGTCGAGTCGAGTCATTCATGTCCATAAATTCCGCATGAATTTTATAAATTAAGCATCTTTGAGAGAAATAGTATCTTCAAGTTCAAAGTTCTTGAGCACTGAGTTCCTAACCCTTTTGGAATTATATTTCTAATCATGGGACTACTATATGTTACCCATGAAGGTCCTTGAGTTGAGTAGTTCATGCCCATAATTCTGCATGTACCCTCTGAGTTGAGCATTCTTGAAATGAGTATTATCATTGAAGTTCTTGAGTTCTGAGTTGTTGAGTTCCGAGTATTGAGTTCTATGTATGGTTACTGAAAACCTTGAATTGAGTCGTTCACGTCCATAATTCGGCATGAACCTTATTTTGAGAAGTCTTTTACAATTTTTTATAAAATTGTTTTAAGACTTGAGCACTTGTGTTGAGAAAGAGTAGAGTCGAGTTCATTTTTTTTAATGATATATGGGAACTAAGTATTTCCAAGAGTAAATGTTTTCACATTTAAAAGAGAAGGAAACTGAGATTTCCAAAAGAGTTTTGAGCAGTTTGAGTAACATCTCTTTTTAGAGAAAGATTTTGAGTAATAATCTCAAACCACATAAAGAGTTATGTTTTTAAACATATGAGCTAGTTACATTTTGGGAGTAGTACTGAGCATCGATATGGGGACGAGTTTGAGTTCAGATAATTCAAAGTCTTCATAAACCGTGTAGCCAGCATGGGTAGAAAAGTGTCATACTTTTTAGATGATTCTTAAATGCTTTTAGCATAGACTAGTGGATCCACTTAGTGAGTTACGTTCTATACCCCTAGCAAGGTATAGGACGGCCCTGGCAGAGTGAGGCAAGACTTTGTATCATCACATAGCTCATAGTGATGGTTGTCGGTTAGACAAACTCCCACAGAGATATTTTGTATTCTTATATACACAGAGTTTACTTTGTATTTTCATATACAAGCAGATTTTATCTTTTATCCTTGCATACAAACTAAGTTACTATTGCATTTTTCAATACATTGAGTTGCTTTCTACTATTTTAAAAGCTTTCCATATATTGCATCTGCATTATTTCTTCATATAGAGTTTAGTATCCAGAGTTGAATATCCAGAGTTGAGTACCCAGAGTCGAGTATCTTATTATTGAGTCGAGCCTTATTTCACTGAGCTGAAAATCCTATCATTGAATTGAGCCCTATTTTCTCTAAGTTGAATTGAAATATGTTTCTTTGAGTTGAGTTGAGTTGAGTGAGTTGAGAAGAGGTAAGTATGTTTTTATTCCACCAGTTTGAGCTTATATTTATGCTTTATAATTCCCCTTACATGCTCGTACATTCCATGTACTGAGCCATTTGGCATGCATAGTTTCATGATGCAGATACAGGTACTCAGGAGCATCAACATGCGCTTCGTTGAAACCGCATGCAGTTTGAGTTAGCTATCGTGAGCCTCCTTGTTTCCGGAGAGTTCCACTTGTACTTTCAGTTATAGCAGTTATATCAGTTGTTAGGATGTCGTGGATCTTGTCCCGACTTCCATCTTTGTCAGTTAGAGGCTTCATAAATAGACAATAGAGTTTCAGAAGTTTGTTCATTTATTTTGTTAAATGTTTTAAAGATTTAAGTTGCCTATTTTATGGCGAGTTGAATATATTATTTTTATTCAGTTTTAAGCTTTGTATGCTTGAATTAGTTTTCCACTTGTAGTCAGCTAGGATGAGGATTTTCTTGTTACCAGCAATGGTTCTCGAGTGTCAGCCACATCCAGGGTGTAGGCTCGGGTTGTGACACGTGGAGTCTCTACCGCGTTTGCTGGAGGTCGAGGTGTTGACCTCCGTATTTGTGGGAGACCTTCTACGTTAGCGAAGGTCCAGCTTATTAAATCCCGCATTCGCAGGCAGGGGTAAATGTTCGTGGAGGACCCCTGGTAGTGTTTAAACCCAAATTCTGGAGTTTCTTTGCCATTTTCATTTTTGGAGCTTTGAGAACTCGATCGAGGCGACTTTAATCATGTTTTTCAAGACAAAATAGTTGGGGTATTATTCCTTAACTCTAAATCTTCAATTACCCATTATTATTATTGAATTTATGAGCTTAAATCATGATTTTGGGTTAATAAATTTGGGGTTCTTCTTGAACTTTAGTTTTTAAGTAAACTGAGTTTGTGAACTGATTTTGAGTCCTCTTTCGAAATGGTTTTCACCAATTATTTCCTAAAGCCTTGAGTAATGTCTTCAAGTATTGTTTTTCAGATTCAAACCTCCATTTTGAAATTTGGTTATGAGTTGATTGACCCATTTCTCTACCTAATTGATTTAGGAATTGTTGTTTCTGATGAGTGATTATGAATACTTGATTTTTATAGTTTGTGGGGCTTTAGAAGTGATTTGGAAGGGGAAGACTCAACTCTTGGAGTGATTATTGATTGATTAAGTCAAGTGACCTCCTAAACCTCGTATTCTAGTAGAATTCATGTACTTTCTTCATTACTTAGGTGTTGGGAGTAATGGGATGAGGTGAAGCGTTTAAATTTTCCACTCATTATAACTAAATGAATAAAAAGGAGTTGAAATAAAAGACGCTATGTGATGAACATGACAATGTAAATTGCCTTATTGCGACCATTGTTGATTAATTGATGAAATGCTTGAAAGCATAAATGTGGACTTGAATTGTGTGAATTGTTATCTCTTTCGTGTGGTGTGATACTTCTTGTATGCTTTGATTGTGAACACCGTGATGAGACATGTGATGATATGATGCTGAGGTCTTTGCTGGTGAGTGTTGTGATGCCGAGGTCATTTTCGGCAAGTGTTTATAAAGCCAATGGGAAATGGTTCCAGCTAGTGATATAAAGCTGATGGGAAATGGTTCCAGCTAGTGATTTGATATAAAACCGATGGAAATGGTTCTGGCTATTGATATAAAACCGATGTAAAATGGTTCTGGCTAGTGATATAAAGCCGATGGGAAATGGTTCTAGCGAGATATTGATCATTGTGACTTGATACTTTTGATTCTTATGCGTGACTTACTTGTTGATTGTGATTGATGTACTTGTATGTCTAACTGAACTACTTGACATTGAGATTGACTTATTTGATTAGTTTGATTGTTGAATAGTGAAGGTTGAATTGTGAATATTGGGCCTTGTGAGCCATGTTTTGTAGCGTTGCTAGGTTGGACTGATTTCTGTGCAGGTTGTAGTTTGAGGAGGTTCGATTAGAGTGTAATTGGGTATTCGATTTCTAGCTAGATGCCTTGTTTATTAGGTTGCTTTCTGGGTACCGTATTTTTGGTACTCACCCCTTAATTCTACACTTGTGTCGGTTCCGAGCCCGAAGACGTGTAATCTTCTTCTTCTTCTCCTCCTGACAGTCGACGCACGTTGAAGGATTTGAGAGGTAGCTGCTTGTCATCATAGCGGGCCATGTCTTCTTTTTTTAAGCTTTGTTCTACTTGAGAAACAAAGACTGGGACATGTATTTATCTTTCGTATTCTGTATTTTATTAGTGGCTTGTACACGTGATAACCAGGTTCTGGGTATTGTTTATAATGAATAGGTTTTCTGCCTATGTCTTGTTCTTGCTTTATATTTTTGCATTTCTTTCATTTTCATTGGGTTGAGGCTTACTTGTCTTGGTAGGAAAAGACAAGTGCCATCACGTCCGTTTTTAGGTCGTGACAATTGGAGTTTGTAACCAAGCATATAGAAAGAGACAAAGAAAAAAGTAATTTTACACTAGAATAGATTTTGATTCAAAAGTGATAATGGGTAATTTTTTTTTAAAAAAATATAACTTTTTATCTCTTTTATTTTTATTTTTTAACAACTAGTGTTGGGAACGTGGATTGCACGTGTGTCCCATGTTAATTTCTCTAGACTTATTTTAATGATATTTTAAATTCTGAAACACATTTGTGTAATGAGTAATGAAAAATGTAATCGTAAAAAATATAAGTTCATTTTGCAAAAGAAATATAAGTGTTTAGAGATGTTGGTGAAATGACAGGAGGTTGCACTGCCTCATATAGTCATATCTTTGCATTTCATCACAACTTGTGATTTTGGGTAATGACAATTTGGTACTTATGAATTATTCCTTAAGATAATACAATAGCTTTAAAGTAGGACTTTATGGCGTAAATATAAGGCTTATGCTTGCTTAGTTATGTAGATTTTCTAATAATTATTGGGTCATGTCAACCAATAAGTTATATTTCCCATTAGATTGTCATGATCCTTAACCCTAACCCTTGATGTATAAATACATAGATTTTCTTTCCACCACATTAGACGGCTAGAGTTATCTATCAACATAAAAAAATGTTACAAGTCTCCTATACTAGTATTTACCGAATGAAATACTAAAAAAAGATTGTTTTACTAAGTTATATCTATAATTTAGACAGTCATCCGAAAAATCAACTTCATAAAATATAACAAATGTAAGTCGATTAGCCATTATTGAAAATCAGTGTGCAAATGATGAATATTTAACTTCAATTGAATGGCTTGTGTTATTTAAAATGAAAATAAAAATAAGTTATTTGCAAGTACTTCAATTGTTTATTGGAGTTTGTAACAGAGCTTACAGAAACAAACAAACACAAAATTAATTTCACACTAGAATAGATATTGATTCAAAAGTGATAAAGGGTTTTTTGTTTTGTAGAAAAGATAAACTTTTATCTCTTATTTTTTGTATTTTTAACTAGTGTTGGCACGTGCGTTGCACGTGTGTCCCATGTTAATTTGTGTAGACTCATTATAATGATATTTTACATGCTATGAAACACATTCGTGTAATGAGTTATAAAAAATGTAATCAAACAAAATATAAGTTAATTTTTCAAAAAAAAAATATAGGTGTTTAGAACTGGTGGTGAAATGGCAGGAAGTTGCATTGCCTCATATAGCGATATCCCTACTTTTCATCACAACTTGTGATTTTGGGTCATGACAATTTGGTACATAAGCATTATCCTTTAAAACAATACAATAGCTTTAAAGTAGAATTTTAAGGAGTAAATCTAAGGCTTATGCTTGGTTAGTTGTGTAGATTTTCTAATAATTATTGGGTCAAGTCCACCGATAAGTTATATAGCCCATTAGATTATCATATTCCTAACCCTAACCCTTGATGTATAAGTACACCATTATGGGTGTAGCAAAATATAGATTTTCTTTCCACCACATTAGACGGCTAGGGTGATCTATCCAAAAAAAATAAAAATCAGCATCTTCAGTGGATATTGGACTCTGGATAAAGGGAATTCATCCATTCAGTGAGGATTTCCCACGACCAACATCACAAATCGTGATAGTTATAGATCTGCTTCTGCAAAGAAGAATCTAGTAAGTGTCCTATACTAGTATTTACCGATCTAAATACTAAAAAAAAGGTTGCTTTACTAAGTTAATCTACAATTTAGACGATCATCCAAAAAATAGACTTCATGAAAAATAACAAATGGAAATCGATTAACCATTGTTTAAAATCATTGTGCAAATGATTAATATTTAACTTCAATTGATTGGATTGTATTATACAATTTGAAAATAAAAATGAGATGTTTGCTAGTACTTCAATGGTTTATTGGAGTTTGTAACCGAGCATATAGAAACAGACAAAGAGATAACCTTTTTTATCTCTTATTTTTTTGTTTTTTAACAACTAGTGCGGAGCACGTGCGTTGTACGTGTGTCGCATAATAATTTCGTGTAATGAGTAATAAAAAATGTAATCGTAAAAAATATAAGTTAATTTTGCAAAAAAAAATAAAGGTGCTTAGAGCTGCTAGTGAAATAACAGGAAGTTGATATAATGACCATCCAGGTAATTTTCATCGATTTTGATCTTTTCAGTGTTTAGAGCTTTCCTGTAGCGACCACAAGTCATTTATGTCTTGCTGGGACTGACAGTGTAGTCGTCGGATCGTTCATATGGACTTTGTGTAAGTGTTCATATTTTGGAGCCTTTGAAACTTGAATTGTTGACTTTAGTCAAAAGTTCGAAAAGACGACCTCAGAATACAATTCGAACGGTTTCATCGGCTCCGTAAGGGCCATTTTAGGCTAGGGGCATGGTTGGTTCAGGCTGCAAGACTTCTGGTGTGGGTTTGTGTTGTTAGGCGTTTAAACTTTAAAGCTAAATCCAAGGGTTATCTTTGGTCAACATTCTTGATAAATGTGCTCGGATGACAATTCTGTTGGCGCAGTTAGCTTTGGGATGTCGTGTTTGGTCTAGAACGACCTTTCGTGCAGTTTCCTGGGCTTCCTGTATCATTTTGAGCCTTCATGTGATTTTTAGCTTAAAACAGAACTTGGGTGTGGGACCAACTTTTCATCAAAATGACCTCAGATGGAAGTTTGATGGTTCTGTTGAGTCCGGAATGCCGAATTCGATGGTGTAGCATATTTTGTTTGCGCATACAGGGTTCTGAATGAATCCTGGACACCCCGTATGAGAATTCGGAGTTAGAGCAAACTAGCAGAAGTGCTGATATCTAGTGCATGCTTTTAGCGACTAGAAATTAGACATTTAGCGACAAATAATAGCCTTTTAGCGACTAGATTTTTGCTATTTATATAGCAAAATTGCAGCTTCAGTTCTTATTTTTCAAACAATAATTTCTCCCTCGTTTCAAATCCGAGTGAGGTGATTCAAAGTCCAGTATGATCGGGGAGGTTTTGGCTACTTGGTGGAGTGATCAGATTGTGTTGGAGAACCCCCGTTTGAAGTGAATTTGATCTTGAAGCTGCTGTCCCTCCTCTTTTTGGTGCTTTTTTTGTGAATTCTTTGCATGTGTTGTGTTTGCTGTTTTTGGGCCTCATATTGTGTTCAATTTTGAAACACAAGCTCGGTAAGGCATTTAGAAACTTTTGATGGAGTCAATTTTGGATTTCCGACGCGGGTCTCACATTCCTGTTTTGACTCAATTTTGGGTCTGTTTTCAATAATTGTGATTTTAGTGTCAAAACGTCTATAATGACGTTATGATTGATAATTTGATAGTTTGGTGGTAATCAGAGGCGTTTCAAATGCGGATAGCTCGTGTGTGGTGGATTTAGAGTGCTCGTGCTCGGCTTTGAGGTAGGCTTCAGTCTACTTTCTTGATTGAGTTTCTTAGATAATGCCTAGTACAGATTTCATGTAATTTTGGATGGTATTTATCGGGTATTTTGTTTTCCTCTTGTTATTCCACCATTTCTTGATATTGTAGGAGCCTTGGGCTTCTTGCAGGTGTTGGGATCCTTAATTTAGAATGTGGCTTCGCTTGTGGAGTAGATGATCTTGATTATCCTTATTAGGATTGATTCGTGGTTTTCTTAAAATAGGTTGGACATTACATGTTTTAGGTTTTGTTGTATCACCTCGTAGTTATGATTTTCTCCCCGTGGGGCTTGTTTCTGTGCGTTCTTCTTGCGTTGATGCTTGTGACCTTGGTGGCTCGTTATAGCCGTGGGTTGGTTCTAGCTGTGCTCAGTCTAGGACAAGAGTTGTGTGAACGGGGTAGGGGGTCGTCCCTGGAGTTTGCTCCCCCTTTGTTAATCTAAAATATCTTTTTGATCCATTTTCTTGTTGATTAGCGGTGGGTATGTTGTATCCTTATTGAGCTTATGGTTATGTTGTTGGGCCTAAGTCCGTGTGCGAGGACCACTTGGATCCCAGGTTAGTACTCTCTACTTTGGTAGGGTTGTTTCATTGGATGTATAATTATTTGATTTTGAGTGCCTTGTTTGAATGCTGGTGATGGCATGCATTGCATTGTTTGCTCATTTTCATAGATTTTGTAGTACGTACCAGCCCATGCATTGGCATATTTACCGTTCCTGATGAGATACTATTTTATTCTAAACTTGTTTTAACGGGAGTCGTACCACTTGTTTCACTTAACTTACTGATTTTTGAGATTACGAGGCGTCATCGATGTGCTTCTTTTTCTACTTGAGATATTAGGGGCATCTGGGATGTGCTTAGTTTTTAATTAACTAGTCGGTGCATCGACGCCTTTTCATGCATGCTTTTCATCTTTCTGGCACCATGAGAGTTTACTGACCAGGTAGGATCCCCCATTATTGGTTACTCACGATTCAAGTCCGTTATCTGTAGTCTGAGGCTGATGTTGATGGTTAGAGGTCGTTATTCCCAGTCTGAGAATGATTCTTTGCGGTTCGAGGCCATTAACATTGGCTAGAGGTTTGGATGGTTAGTGATGGTTCTACTGCTCACCCGGCATTCATATGCATTACCTATCACCAGTATATTTGTTTGTTGTTTGTACCCTCCGATCTATAGGGATCGATTGGGTTATGTTTTCTATTTGTACCTTCCGGGCTAATGCGGGCTAGGTTGGGTTATTATTTTACTGTATACTGTTCTCTACTATTATTTTATTGTTACTTGGTAGGTTTTGACTTCAGAATTGTGGTTGTGGGTCCTCCTGACACTTGTAGTTGACTTGGTATCTTAGTTGCTTGCGATTTGGTTGTTGGCTTGCGATCCAGGTACGTCCTTGACTAGACTTCTTACCCATTGTTTCCTGTTTCTATTCTTTATTTCCTATCTACTTTAGTATCTCCTTTTTAGTTACTTGTGCTAATTTTTCCTTAATACTTGTTGTTTATGCCTATGCTATCTTTTCAACTCAGTCGACTGTTGCCTGCTGAGTACCATTTTTGGTATTCATACTACACTTCTGCCCCTTGCAGATTGCATTGAGTTATCACCGTTTATTTGGAGTCGTGTGGAGCAGCTTGGGATTTCAGAGATTAGGGTGAGCTTCTAGGGTCTGGAGCTACCAATTTCCATTAGTTTTTGCTAGGCTTAGTGTTTAAATTGTATTCAGAGACAACTTAACTTATCTTGTAACTGTGAAAGTCTTGTACTCCTATTTCGGATTAGATGCTCAACTACTAACTAATGCCAAGTCTTGGGATAGTTCATGTCTGGTTTTATTGATTTCCCTTTCTCTTCTTTGTTCGAAGCACTTACTTCTTGTTGTTGTATTCCGCTTGGTAGTCCGTTGCTTATGGCTTTGGGCTACGGGTTAGGCTTACCTACTGTTGGGGTGTAATAGGTGCCATCATGATCTGAGAAATCAGGTCGTGACAGTTTGGTATCAGAGCTCTAGGTTCTGCAGCATCATTGGTATGACAGAAAATGCCTATTAGAGTCTTGCGGATCGGTGTAAAGACTGTATACTAACGTCAGGAGGCTATAGGGCATTCATAGGAAATTATGTTTCTGACTCCTATCGTGTGTTTTCTCTTTTAGTAACCTCTAAAACTGCTTATTTGGAATGTATTGTCTCCTTCGTGGATAGCACGAAGCATTCGATTGACGTGGGCTGAGCATCAACAGATTCCACTAGAGTTTTAACATGTGATCGGGCAGGGAGGCCTCAGTCGCGCATGGACCTTGAGGTCGGAGGCATTCCTCAGCTTTCAGAGAGTCAGGAGGAAGCCCAGGCTTTGGTGGGGCCTTTGGCCACCTCAATTCCATGGTATTCAATGTTAAGAGGTCCAAGCACCTCCGAGGGTATGCCTCAAGTAGGTGTAGTTCTTGGTGCAGTGGTTGCTCCTCAAAGAAAAGTTGGATTGAATGGTCCTACTAGGGTTTATCGTCTGTTTATGACTATGTGTAGTGATTTCTAGAGTGGGTTGGGCACAACCCCATAGTGTTTCCTTCAGATTAAGAGTTGAGTTAGGGGTTGATCGGAGGGTTGGCTTTGCCTCTCCGGTGAGTATCGGAGCATCAAATATCGACAGGGTCTAACTTTCCTCTGGTTGTGAGTAATGTGAGGGCTATGCAGCAGGCATGCCTTAAGGCTTACAATGATGGTGGTAAGTGGCATTGCCATCTATACAACGATGACAAAATTCCACTCTGAGGTGAGTATCAATTCAGTGAGGGACATCTTTCTTTTCAACCTATCACGCATATGTAGGTAGTATCTCAGGTTCTAGAGGGTTGTGAGGTAGGTCATGGTGCTGGCGGCCGGATGAGTTTAGGCCAGACTTTTTATGTAGGTCATTTTAGACCTTCACGTGTTGGGTCTCATGTTACTCCAGTTGGGTTTTTGCAAGCAATTGCTCTCGATAATGGTCGTTATGGGTGTGGCAAGATAGGAAACTATATTAGAGATTGTTGAAGGCCCCAATGTAGTTTGTTAGGGGTGGTTCTAAGTCTGGTAAAGGTAGACAGGGCAGATTACCACATTCTTGCACCGAGCTTCACGCTATAGGGGTTTCTATGATTGTGGAAAGTTGGGCCACTGGTCTAGAGAGTTCTCCAGGTGAGAGTTGCTTTTCCAAGTACAACAGACATCTGATAGTCCCCAGGCGAGGGTGGTCAGACTTAGTTTTACCTATGGTGAGCTTGTTCATCATCCTACAACTTCTCCCCAGCATGGGACCATGATGAGAAGTATTAATCTAGATCAGTCTTATGGTTTATCGGCTCCTTCAGTTAGATATTGTGCCTTGGGTGTTGCAATTAATACATCAGGTGTTCATGTTGAGTTCAGACACGGTCTGTTCTATGCTTCTTTAGGCCAACCAGAGGCAAATGCTTCAGGTATCCCTTCTTTGGATGCAATTTTGTGGTTTATCCTGTTGGTTATTATTTTGTGTGATTTGGGGTTTTCATGCCCATTCGGGTTTATTTGGCTTATCATTTATCCATGGCTTGTTATGAAAGCTTAGTTTGAGGATTGTGTATGTATGTTTCCCCTGTAGTTGATATCTTTTAGTAGTGGATCTGCTAGGCCATGTTGCTTCGATCGGGAGTAGTGGTTGAGTAGCTTCCCGTGCCTTTGCCTTGATATCCCTTTTGTGGTTGTGGTCTTGTTTCCCTTTTTTCCACCCTTGTTGTGTGATTTTGTTGTGATGTTGATCCTTGTTTGATAGGTGGCTAGACCATCTTTGCCCGATTTGAATTTTGTATGTTATAGGGCCTAGTTGGCTTAGTTGTGAGCCGTCACTTTTGAGTAGTGGTTGGGAGATTTATAATTCTTGGAGTTATCTATTGGGTAGTTATCCTTCCTTAGTTTGGTTGTCCTTTTTGGTTGCTTTCTCCCTTTGCTTGAGTCTTTCTTCGATTGCGGAATTGTGTTTTCGCTTGTTCAGCTCTTTTTGGATTCGTCCGTTTGTTGTGGTCTTGGAAGTTCATTATGGAGAACTGTAAATTAGAGGTGTGACCCCTTGTTATGATTGGACTAGCCGTTGTGTTGGTTCTTTATTGTTGTGTGATAGCCCTCGAGGCCGGTGTATGATTTAGAGTCGGAATGGTGGTATTTATTGGTGATTTCAGGCCTTAGCGCTGTTAGGAAATGGAAAATTGCTAAGAAGATTCATCTTTAGGATGGGGTCATTGTAATTCATGGGATTTATGAGTTGGCTCTATTTTAGGATGTGTGGTTTTCTTCTGTCATTCTTGGTAGCTTTTGTGGTTCTTGATAGGGTTGGTACCCTTGGGCCACTACCGGCCAGTTGACTATGTTGATATGCCGCTTGCCGACTTGGTTTCCCTTAGAATGGGGTGTTTCGCTTGGATTTGTGGTCGCAGAGTAGTTTGTGGGCTTGGAGTATCAGTGTTTCAGAAGTTCCTTTGGTTGGAGTAGGTCGCTGAAGCAGGGCTCAGTGCTACCTTGTCGTTTATAGGATGGTCGTCCTTTGGATTAGTGTAGTTAGATTTGGAAGGTTGTGTTCAGATGGATTTGTTGGTTTTGAGGGTTAGAAATTGATTTTGGGGTTTTACCCTTGGCTAAGTACCTTTTCTGGGCAGTTGTCATCCCTTGATGTTTACGAGAAGCCTATTTTTCTTTCGAGGTTGATGTTGTGTGGGTTTGTAGGAAGGTTTCAATTGGTGCTGGAGATGTTCATGATAGCTAAGGACCAATAGAACGCTCTTGGTGGTTAGAAAATAGTAGATGTGGAGCATCAGGTGAGTTTTAAATTTGGGGAGTTGAGTTGCATCTGCCATGGTCCTGCGTTTGCTAAATTATGTTGTTATGGTGTGGTGATTGTCTTTTCAGATGAATCTGATGCTTTAAGGAAAGTTATGTTCAGTTGGAGATCAAAATGGATTTGGAGGAGTTTTTGGAGTTTTGAAGTAAATTTGAGGATTTCCTCTTAACTTGAGTTCTATGATGGTGTTGTTCGATCCGAGAGAGCGTCTGAGGGTTTGGTGGACACTTGTAGACTCAGTATCCTAGTCTTTGTGTGCGTTTAGTTTGTGTCTATCCTTCTACTTTCGCGGACAAAAGTCCTTTTAGTAGTGGATGTTGTAATGACCCTACATGTCATTTTCTTTGTTTTCTGATCTTTTCAGCATTTAGGGTTTCCCTGTAAAGACCACAAGTCATTTATGACTTGCTGGGAATGAATGTTCAGTCATCGTGTCGTTCGTTTGGACTTTGTGCAGGTTTTCATATTTTGGAGCCTTTAAAACTTGAATGGTTGACTTTAGTCAAAAGTTCTGGAAGACGACCTCAAAATGCAATTCTAACGGTTTCATCAGCTTTTGAAGGGCCATTTTAGGCTAGGGGCATGAATGGTTCGGGCTCCATGACTTCTGGTGTGAGTTTGTGCCATTAAGTTTTTTAACTTTAAAGCTTAAGCCAAGGGTTGTCTTTGGTCAACATTCTTGGTCAATGTGGTGGGATGAGAATTGCATCAGCGTGGTTAGCTCGGTGATGTCGAGTTTGGTATGGAATGACCTTCGTGTGGTTCCCTAGGCTTTCGATTTCATTTTGAGCCTTCATCTGATTTTTAACTTAAAACGAAACTTGGGTGTGGAAACCACTTTTCATCGAAATGACCTCGGACGGAAGTATTCAGCGTTCTGTTGAGTGCAGAATGCAGAATTCGATGGGGTAGCATATTTCATTACCGCATACGGGGTTCCAAATGAATCCCGAACACCCTGTCGGAGAATTCGTAGTTGGAGCAAACCAGCTGAAGTGCTGATATCTGGTGCAGGCTTTTAGAGACTAGAAATTGGACTTTTAGCGATTAGAAATAGCCTTTTAGTGACAAGATTTCTGCTATTTATATAGTGAAATTGCAGCTTCAGTTCTTATTTTCAAACAATGATTTCTCCCTCATTTCAACTCTGATTGAAGTGATTCGAAGTCCAGTATGATCATGGAGGTTTGAGCTCAAAGTTGTTGTCCCTTCTCTTTTTTGTGCTTAATTTGTGAATTCTTTGCATGTGTTGTGTTTGTTGTTTTCAATCCCCGGATTGTCTTCAATTTTGGAACACAAGCATGGTAAGGCATTTAGGACCTTTTGATGGAGTCAATATCGAGATTCACAAGGCGGGTCCCACATTCCTATTTTGACTCAGTTTTGGGTCAATTTCCAATTGTTGCAATTTTAGTGTTAAAACATCTGTAATGACGCTTTGATTGATAATTGATAGTTTGGCGATGTTTGGAGGTGTTTCAGATGCCGATAGCTCGTGTGTGGTGGATTCAGAGCGCTCGTGTTCGTCTTGTAGGTAGGCTTCTGTCTACTTTCTTGATTGAGCTTCTTAGATAATTTCTAGTATAGATTTCATGTATTTTATATAGTATTTGCCTGGTATTTAATTTCCGTCTTGTTACTTCATCGTTTCTTGATTCCGTAGGAGCCTTGGGCTTATTATTAGTGTTGGGATCCTTAATTTAAACTGTGGCTTCACTTGTTGATTAGATGATCTTGATTATCCTTGTTAGGATTGATTCATGGTTGCCTTAGACTAGGCTGGACATTAGATGCCTTAGGTTGTGTTGTATCACCTTGTAGTTATGATTTTCTCCCGGTGGGGCTTCTTTCTGGGCGTTCTTCTTGCGTTGATACTTGTAACCTAGGTGGCTCATCGTAGCCATGGGATGGTTCTAGTTGTGCTCAGTTTGGGACCGGAGTGGTGTGATTGGGGTAGGGCATTGTCCCTTGAGTTTTCTCCCCCTTTATTGATATGAAATCTCTTCTTGATCCATTTTCTTGTTGATTAGTGGTGGGTATGTTGTATCCTTATTGAGCTTATGATTATATTTTTGGGCCTGAGGCCATGTGCGAGGACTAGTTGGATCCCAGGTTTGTACTCTCTGCTTTGGTAGGGTGGTTTCATTGGATGTATAATTATTTGATTTTGAGTGCCTTGTTTAAATGCTGGCAATGCCATGCATTGCATTGTTTGCTCATTTTCATGGATTGTGGTACGATCCCAGCCCATGCATTAGCATATTTACCGTTCATGATGAGATACTATTTTACTCAGTTTTAGTCTAAACTGGTTTTAACAGGAGTCGTACCACCTAGATCACTTGACTTACTGATTTTTGTGATTACGAGGCGTCAATGACGTGCTCCTTTTTCTACTTTAGATATTAGAGGCATCTGAAATATGCTAAGTTTTTACTTGACTAGTCAGCGCGTCGAAGCCCTTTAATGCATGTTTTTTGTCTTTCTGGCATCCTGAGAGTTTACTGGTTGGGTAGGCGCCCCCATTATTGGTTACTCGTGGTTCGAGGCTGTTACTTCCGATTTGAGGTTGATGCTCACGGTTCGAGTCTGTTATCTCTAGTCTGAGGCTGATGTTGACGGTTCTAGGCCGTTATTCCCAGTTAGAGGCTGATGTTTTACGGTTTGAGGCTGTTACCTTTGTCTACATGTTTGGATGGTTAATGATGGTTTTGCTTCTCACCCTTCATTCATATGCATTGCCTATCACCAGTATACTTGTTTGTTGTTTGTACCCTCCGGTTTATGGGGGCTTGTTGGGTTATGTTTGTTGTTTGTACCTTCCGGGCTTATATGGGTCTGGTTAGGTTATTGTTTGGCTATATTTTGTTCTCTAATATTGTTTTGTTGTTTCCTGGTAGGTTTTGACTTTAGAATTGTGGTTGTGGGTCCTCCTGAACTAGGTAGTTGACTTGATATCTTAGTTACTTGCGATTAGATTATTGGCTTGCGATCCAGGTACATTCTTGACTAGACTTCTTACCCCTTGTTTCCTGTTTCTATTCTTTATTTCCTATCTACTTTTGTATCTCCTTTTTAGTTACTTGTGCTATCCTTTCCTTAATACTTGTTGTTTATGATTGTGCTATCTTTTGAGCTCATTCGGTTGTTGCCTGCTAAGTACCATTTTTGGTACTCATACTACAATTCTTCCCTAGCACCAGTGTGCGTCTGTTTTTGCTAGGCCTAGTCTTTATAGTGTATTCAGAGACAGCCTGTACTTATCTTGTAACTGTGAAAGCCTTGTACTCCTATTTCGGATTAGATGCTCGACTAGTAACTAATGTCAGGTCTTAGGATGGTTCCTGTATGCTTTTGTTGATTTCCCTTTCTCTGTTTTGATCGAAGCACTTACTTCTTAGTGTTGTCTTCCTCTTGGTAGCCATTGCTTATGTCTCTGGGCTACGGGTTAGGCTTCCCTACTGGTGGGGTGTACTAGGTGCCATCATGACCTGAGAAATCAGATCCTGATAGTTGCACTGCCTCATATAGACATATACCTTCTTTTGATCACAACTTGTGATTTTGTGTCATGACAATTTGGTACTTATGCATTATCCTTTAAAATAATACAATAGCTATAAAGTAGGATTTTAAGGAGTAAATATAAGACTTATGTTAGCTTATTTGTGTAGATTTTCTAACGATTATTGAGTCAGGTCCATCTATAAGTGATATACCCCATTAGATTGTTATGATCCTTAATCATAACCCTTGATGTATAAATACAACATTTTGGGTGTAGTAAAAAATAGGTTTTCTTTCCACCACATTATACGGCTAGGGTTATCTATCCAACATAAAAAAAATGCTTTGCATCTTATGTGGATATTAGACTCTGGGTAAAGAGAATTCATCCATTCTTTGAGAATATCCAACGACCAACAACACAAATAGTGATAGTTATAGATCTGCTTCTGTAAAAAAGAATCTTGTAAGTCTCATATACTAGAATTTAACGATTGAAATACAAAAAAATATATTTTTACTAAGTTATTTCTATAATCTAGACGGTCATCCAACAATCAACTTCATGAAAAATAACAAATGGAAGTCGATTAGCCATTGTTGAAAATCATTGTGCAAATGATGAATATTTAACTTCAATTGAATGGTTTGTATTATACAATTTGAAAATAAAAATAAGATGTTTGCTAGTACTTCAATTGTTTATTGGAGTGTGTAACTGAGCATATAGAAACAAAAAAAAGACAAAAGTAATTTTACACCAGAATATATTTTGATTTAAAAGTGATAAAGGTAAAAAAAAATTATAAAAAAGATAACCTTTTTTATCTCTTTTTCTTTAACCCCTAGTGTTGGGCACGTGCGTTGACGTGTGTCCCATGTAAATTTATTTAGACTAATTTTAATGATATTTTATATTCTATGAAACACATTCGTGTAATGAGTAATAAAAATGTCGTAGTTAAATAAATAAGTTCATTTTGCAAATAAAAAATATAGGTGTTTAAAGCTGCTGGTGAAATAACAAGAGGTTGCGCTGCCTCATATTGCCATATCCCTGCTTTTCATCACAACTTGTGATTTTGAGTTATGACAATTTTGTACTTATGAATTATCCTTTAAAATAATACAATAGCTTTAAAGTAGGACTTTAAGGAGTAAATATAAGACTTATGCTAGCTTATTTGTGTTGATTTTCTAACAGTTATTGGGTCAGGTCCATCAATAAGTTATATAGCCCATTAGATTGCCCTGATCCTTAACCCTAACCCTTGATGTATAAATACGCTATTATGGGTGTAGCAAAAGATGAAATTTTTTTAAACCACATTAGACCACTAGGGTTAGCTATCCAACATAAAAAAAAAATCTGCATCTTCTGTGGATATTGGACTCTGGATAAAGGGAATTCATTCACTCTATGAGAATTTCCAACGACCAACAACACAAATTGTGATAGTTATTGATTTGCTTCTGCAAAAAAGAATCTGGTAAGTCTCCTATACTAGCATTTATCGATTGAAATACTAAAAAAAGATTGCTTTACAAAGTTATTTCTATAATTTAGACGGTCATCCTAAAAATCAACTTCATGAAAAATAACAACTGGAAGTCGATTAGCCATTGTTGAAAATCATTGTGCAAATGATGACTATTTAACTTCGGTTGAATGGTTTGTATTATATAATTTGAAAATAAAAATAACATGTTTTCTAGTACTTCAATTTTTTATTGGAGTTTGTAACCGAGCATATAGAAACAAACAAAAATAAATGTAATTTTACACGAGAATAGATTTTGATTCAAAAGTGATAAAAGGTATTTTTTGTAAAAAAGATAACGTTTTTATCATTTTTTTAACAGCTAGTGTTGGGCACGTGCATTGCACGTGTGTCCCAAGTTAATTTATGTAGAATCATTTTAATGATATTTTACAATCTATGAAATAAATTCGTGTAATGAGTAATAAAAAATGTAATCTTAAATAAGATAAGTTGATTTTTCAAAACAAATATAGGTCTTCAGAGCTCTTGTGAAATGACAGGAGGTTGCATTGCCTCATATATCCATATCCCTGCTTTTCATCACAACTTGTGATTTTTGGACATGAAAATTTTGTGCTTATGCATTATCCCTTAAAATAATACAATATATTTAAAGTAGGATTTTAAGGAGTAAATATTAGGCTTATACTTGCTTAATTATGTAGATTTTCTAAAAATTATTTGGTCAGGTCCACGAATAAGTTATATAATTGTCATAATCCGTAACCCTTACCGTTGATGTATAAATACACCATTATGGATATAGAAAAAGATATATATTTTTTCAACCACATTAGACGCCTAAATTTATCTATCCAAAATAAAAAAAAGTATATCTTCGGTGGATATTGGACTCTGGATAAATAAAATTCATCCATTATGTGAGGATTTTCAACGTCAAAAATACAAATCGTGATAGTTATAGATCTGCTTCTTCAAAAAAAATCTCATAAGTCTCCGATACTAGTATTTACCGATTGAAATACTAAAAAAAAGGTTGTTTTACTAAGTTATTTCTATAATTTAGATGGTCATCCAAGAAATCAACTTCACGAAAAATAACAATTGAAAGTCAATTAGCCATCGTTGAAAATTATTGTGCAAATGATGAATATTTAAATTCAATTGAATGGTTTGTATTATACAATTTCAAAATAAAAATAAGATGTTTTCTTGTACTTCAATTGTTTATTGGAGTTTGTAACCGAGCATACTGAAATATAAAAAGAAAAAAGTAATTTTACAACAGAATAAATTTTGTTCCAAAAGTGATAAAAGGTATTTTTTTTGTAAAAAAAAAAAACCTTTTAATCTTTTAATTTATTGTTTGTTTTAACAGCTAGTGTTGGGCAAGTGCATTGCACGTGTGTCCCATATTATTTTATGTAGACTCATTTTAATGATATTTTATATTCTATAAAAATATATTCATGTAATGAGTAATAAAAAATGAAATCGTAAAAAATATAAGTTCATTTTTCAAAAAAAACATAGGTGTTTAGAGAGGCTGGTGAAATGACAGGAGGTTGCGCTGCCTCATATAGCCATATCCTTGATTTTCATCACAATTTGTTATTTTATGTCATGACTATTTGGAACTTATATATTATCCCATAAAATAATACAATAGCATTAAATTAGGATTTTAAGGAGTAAATATAAGGCTTATGCTTCCTTAGTTGTGTAGATTTTCTAATAATTATTGGGTCAAGTCTACCAATAAGCTATCTAGCGCATTAGATTGTCATGATCCGTAACCCTAACCCTTGATGTATAAATACACCATTATGGGTGTAGCAAAAGATATATATTTTCTTTCTACCACATTAGACGATTAGGGTTATCTATCCAACATAAAAAAAAAAATCTGCATCTTCTGTGGATATTGGACTCTGGCTAAATGGAATTCATTCATTCTGTGAGGATTTCCAATAACCAACAACACAAATCGTGATAGTTATAGATCAGCTTCTGTAAAAAAAAATCTCTTAAGTCTCCTTAACTAGTATTTACCGATTGACATACTAAAAAAAAGGTTGCTTTACTAAGTTATTTCTATAATTTAGATGGTCATCCAAGAAATCTACTTCTTGAAAAATATAAAATGGAAGTCTATTAGCCATTGTTTAAAATCATTGTGCAAATGATGAATATTTAACTTCAATTGAATGATTGGTATTACACAATTTGAAAATAAAAATAAGATATTTGCTAGCACTTCAATTGTTTATTGGAGTTTATAGCCAAGCGTATAGGAAAAAAAAAGATAAAAGTAATTTCACACAAAATAGTTTTTGATTGAAAATTTAAAAGGGTATTTTTTTTTTGTAAAAAAGATTACTTTTTGATGGCTTAATTTTTGTTTTTTAACAACTAGTATTGGGCACATGTGTTGCATGTTAATTTGTGTAGACTCATTTTAATGATATTTTATATTCTATGAAACACATTCGTGTAATGAGTAATAAAATTTTGTCGTAAAAAATATAAGTTCATTTTGCAAATAAAAAATATAGGTGTTTAGAGCTGCTGGTGAAATTACAGGAGGTTGCATTACCTCATATAGCCATATCCTAGCTTTTCTTCACAATTTGTGATTTTGGGTCATGACTATTTGGTACTTATGCATTATCACTTCAAATAATACAATAGCTTTAAAATATGATTTTAAGGCGTAAATTTAAGGCTTATGCTTGCTTAGTTTTGTTGATTTTTTGATAATATTGGATCAGGTCTACCAATAAGTTATATATGTAGCCCATTAGATTGTCATGATCCTTCACCCTAACCCTTGATATATATACACCATTATGGGTGAAGCAAAAGATAAATTTTCTTTCCACCACATTAGATGACCAGTGTTATCTATCAAACATAAAAAAAAATTGGTCTGCATTTTTTGTGGATATCAGACTTCAGATTGAGGGAATTCATCCATTCTGTGTGGATTTTCAACGACCAACAATGTAAATCGTTATAGTTATAGATCTTCTTCTGCAAAAAAGAATCCCGCAAGTGTCCTATACTAGTATTTACCGATTGAATTACTAAAAAAAGATTGCTTTACTAAGTTATTTCTATAATTTAGATGGTCCTCCAAGAAATCAAGTTCATGAAAAATAACAAATGGAAGTCGATTAGCCATTGTTGAAATCAGTGTGCAAATGAAGAATATTTAATTTCAATTGAATGGTTTGAATTATACAATTTGAAAATAAAAATAAGATGTTTGCTAGTATTTCAATTGTTTATTGGAGTTTGTAACCGAGCATATAGAATCAGACAAAGACAAAAGCAACTTTACATCAGAATATATTTTGATTCAAAAGTGATTAAGTGTATTTTTTTTTTGTAAAAAAGATAACCTTTATTTTTTTAACAACTAGTATTGGGCACGTATATTCCATGTTAAATTGTGTAGACTAATTTTAATGATATCTTACATTCTATGAAACACATTCATGTAATGAGTAATAAAAAATGTAACAATAAAAACATACGTTCATTTTGCAAAAAAATATCTAAGTGTTTAGAGTTGCTGGTGAAATGACAGGAGTCTACACTGCCTCAGATAGTCAGATCCCTATTTTTCTTTGTTTCTATGCAAGTATTGTTAGTTAAGGTTATTCCTATCCTTAATTATAGAATCTTGATCGTTATAATATCTTAGTTTAAATTTGCAACTATCCTCAAAATATGAATCTTGATTTGTCACTATCCTCTATTCTTAACTTTTGATTGGTAAAATCTTATTTTAGAGTCTATTTTTAAACTCAATTCAGAAATCATGATTTTTTCAGTTAAATATCACATTTGGGCCAAATTTAAATTAAAAAAGCAATGAAAAGTTTAGTAAAAAGGCTGAACCTGTCACGACCCGAGCCTACACCCTGGACGTGGCCGGCACTCGAGAACCATTGTTGGTCCCTAAGCGAACCCTCATCCTGGCTGACTACAAACAAAAAACTAACTCAATCATACAAAATCTTAAAAACTGAATAAAAATAATATATTCAACTCGCCATAAAATAGGCAACTTAAGTCTTTAAAACATTTAACAAAATAAATGAACAGACTCCTGAAACTCTATTTTCTATCTATGAAGCCGCTAATTGACAAAGATGGAAGTTGGAAAAATACCCATGACATCCTAACAACTGATATAACTGAAAGTACAAGTGGAACCCTCCGGAAGCAAAGAGGCTCACCATAGCTAACTCGAACTACATGCGGTATCAACGAAGCGCCTGTTGATGATCTTGAGTACCTGTATCTGCATCATGAAATGATGCAGGACAAATGGCTCAGTACATGGAATGTACGAGCATGTAAGGGGAATTCTAAAGCATAAATATAAGCTTGAACTGGTGGAATAGAAACATACGTACCTCTTCTCAACTCACTCAACTCAACTCAACTCAAAGAAACATAGTTAAATTCAACTCAGAGAAAATAAGGCTCAACTTAATGATAAGATATTCAACTCAGTGAAATAAGGCTCGACTCAATAATATGATACTCGACTCTGGGTACTCAACTCTGGATACTCAACTCTAGATACTCAACTCAATATAAAGCAACAATACAGATGCAATATATGGAAACCTTTTAAAACAGTAGAAAGCAACTCAATGTATTGAAAAATGCAATAGTAACTCAGTTTGTATGCAAGAGTACAAGATAAAATCTGCTTGTATATAAAAATACAACGTAAACTCTGTGTATATAAGAATAAAAAATATCTCTGTGGGATTTTCTCTAACTGACAACTATCACTATGAGCTATGTGATGACACAGCGTCTTGCCTAACGCTGCCAGGGTCGTCCTATACCTTGTCGGGAGTATAGAACCTAACCCACTAAGTTGATCCACTAGTCTATGCTAAAACCATTAAGGAATCATCAAAAAAGTATGACCCTTTCTACCCATGCTGGCTACACGGTTTATGGAGACTTTGATTTATCTGAACTCAAACTCATCCTCATATCGGTGCTCAATACTACTCCCAAAATGTAACTAGCTCAAATGTTTAAAAAAAATATAACTCTTCTTTGGTTTGAGATTATTACTCAAAAGATCTTTCTCTTAAAAGAGATGGTACTAAAACTGCTCATGAAAACTCTTTTGAAAATCGGTGTTTCCTCTCATCTTAAATGTGAAAACATTTACTTTTGGGAATACTTAGTTTCCATATAACATTTTAAAGAAATGAACTTGGCTCTACTCTTTCTCAAACTCAATGCTTAAGTCTTTAAAACAAGTTTAAAGCGATTGTATAAAGACTTTTAAAAATAGGGTTCATGCCGATTTATGGACGTGAACGACTCGATTCAAGGTTTTTCAATAGCTTTGCATAAAACTCAATACTTGAAACTCAACAACTCCAGAACTCAAGAAGTCAATGATACTACTCATCTCAAGAATGCTCGACTCGGAGGGTTTATGCGGGATTATAGGCATGAACTACTCAACTCAAGGACACAATGATACTTCTCATCTCAAGACTGCTCGACTCATAGGGTTCATGCGGGATTATGGGCATGAACTACTCAACTCAAGGACTTTCATTAGTAACATGTAGTAGTCCCATGACTAGAAATATAATCTCAAAAGGATTAGGAACTCAATACTCAAGACTTAGAACTTGAAGGTACTACTCCTCTCAAAGATGCTCAGTTTACGAAGTTCAAGCAGAATTTATGGGCATTAACGACTCGACTCGAGGACTACATAACAATATGGGACTTATGTAGTTGACTCTTCTCATTTTCATACTTACTTCCTCAAAACATATTTCAAATCGATAGTTGATCTCAAATGATTCACAATTGAACTCAAAGACTTTCTTGAACTCGACTCTTAACTCTCTCTTAAATGTGAATTATGAATTCAAGAGTTATGGTTCATGATACGAAGGATCTCATGATGATAAAGTAGAAGCATGAATACATTCTTCTCATTCTCATACTCACTTTCTCGAGTCTTAAAACAAGTTATTAGAAGTTGTAGAAGACTCCTCAAAAAGACTCAAAGAGACTTTCTCAAAATGTTCGAAAGAACTTTCAACACTTAACTCTTAACTCTACCTTGAATTTCAATTATGAATTCAAGGTTATGATTCATGTTATGAATGATTTATAGGTGTTTATAAGTAGTTTAGAGTGCTTAGAATCGATAGGGATTGAAGGAACCCTTTTAAAGAACTCAGACGGGCAAAACGATGGAGAAGGGGTTGAGGTAGGCGACCCTGGCGTACTGAGTGGCGTGGGGCGCCTTCCCCTAAAATACAGAGAATTATTCTTGGCGTACTGGCTTGCGTAGCATGCCAGCTACCCCTGGCGTATTGGTGGCGCGTCGCCCCAGGTGCCGCCCAGAAAACCTGACGACTTTCTTTGCTGGTTTTCTCACCCTAGCTCACCTATATTCAAATGGTTTCTTCCCCAATCACTTGGATTCAATTCCTCAACATAATTACACACTAATCTACTTAATACAGCCCCCAAAATACTCACTTTAATCTCAAGAAATCATCAAAACCCCAACAAAACAAGATTTAGAATAAAACTTCAAGAACACTTATCAAGAACTTAAATCCTTCAATCTTTATGGACGAATTCGAATATGAAAATCATGTTTGGCGTGTGGGTGAACGAACCAAACACTATGGAAACTTACATACCTCTTAGGGATCAAACCCATGGCGAAAATCCGCAACAAAACTCAAGAACCCCGACGAACGCCTTGATCCTTTCCTCTTTTCTCCTCTTTTCTCTTCTTTTCTCTTCTTGAACTCTCAACTAAAACCATAGGCGTATATTAGGATTATAAAACTGAACCTAATCAGATTA
>JAJONR010005184.1:0-40250 GCA_029582245.1 Solanum etuberosum
TATGATTTTTGTCATATTTGATTAAAAGTCTTTTGATATAATTCTTGTTCTGTAGTAATTTTGCGGATTATTTCGTTTATATCATTTATCATAGTTCTTAAATGTCTGACATCTTGGGTATTTAAGTATAAATTTAGATCTAATTTTATTAAATCTTGTAGTCTGTCTACATCCTTTTTTATCTCTATCCATTGTTCTAGGTATTCTTGGTTTATCATGAGAATATTTTTGAGTAGGTTTCTGATTTTAATTTATCAAGTCTTTTTAGTTCTACGATACAATTCGTCATATATTCTAAATAGTATTGATATTAAACTTCATAGTTACCAATTGATTAAGTATCATTTAGTCTATAAAAGTGGTTCATAACCACAATCAACTCTTTTCTTTTGATCATCTGAATAATAGTTAGCAAGATTTGATTGAATTATTATTTGTACCAATCCCTGTGGAAACGATCTTTATACTATACTATCTTTGACTAGCGAAGCACTAAACTTATAGTGTGTTTGTGCTCGTCAAAAGCGTATATGATAAATGTCGTGATATTGAATGTTCCACATACCAGTCTCACTGATAAAGCTCCTCAGTCCAATAAAGCAAGCAAAGTGCTTTATTTTCTGTATCCCTTGAAGATTTGAATATTGATACAAACTACTTGAGCAAGCATACCCTTGCTGCTCCTCTAATTCCAGTGTCTGGAAGGGTGGTCAGCATGTATACCAGCCAAGTAGCAGACAGAAAATAAATCTGCTGATTTACTCTTCAGGCCATCTGCTAAAGCCTCAAATAGTAATCCGAATTCATAACTGACCAGAGAAAATGCCATTTTCCTCTCCCAGTCCTCAGCAGCTAACTCTTCTTCCTATAAAAGTTTTTTTACAGAATATAAGGGGATTGAAATTAAAGTATTTCACATCTGGCAACATGATTTAGGATAGACAGTATCATTTTGTGCCGCATTGCTATCCGTCCGGTCAAGTCCTGCACGTTTAAGTAGAAACTCCCTAATAAGAGGTTTATCAGAATAGGAAAACCTTCGTTGGAGAGTGAGGATAATCTGAATTTTTGAGACACATAATTAGGACATCTACAGCTTCCTCTCTATAGATGCTCATTTTCCTTGGTTGAAGACAGCCCATGTTATTTGACATGAGATGTGATTGTTCATATCCAGATAGAGAAGTAGGTTGAGGATGAAATAGATATAAACTAAGACTCGTACAAGCAGATCAAGTTGTAGAAGTAGGCCAGCCACAACAGGACACTGATCAGGAAGAGCTGTGGCCTGTGCATTGAGCTATAATAAGTACCTTCATTCTTAATAATGTGCAACACTTGCTCATTAAATGCCCTTCTGGAGAAATAATACAGTGAGTGAAGACATTTGAACAAGATGGAATTTCATATAGTTAAGAGTTATATACCTGTTTAACCCTTTTCCTGCCAGCTTGCAATGAGGCACATAATTTGTTTTTGGTAGTTGAGTACTATGTAGCTTCTGCCGTGTTATTGGGCAAGTGGCATTTCCCCTCTCCACCCATTCTTCAATAGCCTTTCTTTCATTGTAATTGTCGATCATTTGGAAAATTCTTTGCTACTACTATTCAATTTCATGACTGACTTGTCTCCGATAAGAACACGTACGCTGGTGTAGCGGAGAATGCTCCAAGCCATTATGTAACGAAAATGATTTTACAAAAGTTTTTGGTGATGATCAAAATGATAGCTATAGTCTTTTTGACTTTGTGTGTGGTGGAGCGAAAAGAAGTACACGGCTATTTTAACTTACTTTGCCAAATTACAATGACTATACATTCTTATTCAAAGTCAACTGACAAAAACATGTTTTTGCTCTATTGCCCGCTCTACTTTCTTTTGACACACATATATACCACCATATTTTCTTTTCTACACCCTATATTTTCTGCACTTTCTTGTTTCTATTTTTTATGACTAACGCATAACTACACATTTATATTATGGCAAAATGAGCTAAATTATATGTACATTTTTTTTTTGTATTATTCTCACAGTCCAAATTTCATATAAGATGTGACGGCATTCAACATTTTCCGTAAACAAATCCCATTTATTTTGAATCATTTTAAAATAAGTGAAAAGGGAAATTAGCAAAAATTAAATTAAGCATTATTAAATAAGCAAGTCATATCCCAAAATCATAATAATGCATGCATAAATGACAGAAACCCCAATATTGGTGATATCAGTATGATTCAAAATAACTAGTAACTTTTTCGATGAGTTGTGACATTTTTGAAAGATGATGACTTTTGTGAATGACTGTACTTTTCTGATAAGACACAATAAACATTTATTCATATTATCTTTTGTTGGCTATATGTAAATAGAGGGTTTATTACTCACATTTTTAAATTACGAATTTTCTATGTTTACTATTCTTCTTCTTCTTCTTTTTAAAACACTCAATTCAGTATATCTTCTATATTTATATAAAATTTATCTATTTAATTTATATTAAAAGTAGACACATTTTCACATTGAAGGATAGTGACTTTTCCGAAGGGTTGTGACTTTTCCTATAAAGCACAATAAACACATGTTCGTACGATTTGTCGTTCGCTATAAATGGAGAAATTTTCTTATATTTTTAAACTATGAACTTCCTAATTAGTTTTCTATTCTTCTAATTCTTCTTTCAAAACGCAGGAGTGATTTGCACTTGTTGCATTTTCGAATTTTAGTTGAATTTGGACGCCCCTAATTTGAATGTTAAATTAAATTACTATATTACCCCCAAAAAACACTCAATTTAGTATATCTTTTATATTTTATATTTATATTTATATTTATTTATTTATATTATATTAAAAGCATGAACTCCAATAATACAACCTAAGCAATAAATTATAGAGGAGGGAGGAGAAAATATATTTAAGAAGTGTAATTAAGAGATTTTAAGTGTGACTTTTTTTATTTTTTACATATCAAAAAATTAATTTTAAATTTTAAAATGAGAAAAAAAAGATAAAGAATAAATGTAATTGGAGGTCATGGAGAGATGCGACATCACATTATTTATTTATATTATAAATAGATATAGATATTTTTGGATATTGATTTTGCAACTTCCAGTATGCATACAGTTGATTAGTATTCAAAAGAAAATTTACTTCCATTATTCGTAGAAACTTATACTTTATTATTTCATTTATAATTGTTTACTTAAATTTCTGGTTTAATAATATTGATATTATTTTAAAAAATAGTATACTACATGGTTTGACATTCACGTGCAACACACGTGCATCAAAATTAGTATTATTATTAGTATTAGTATTATATTAAAAGTGGGAAGGTTTAAGGTTTAAAATTGAATTACGAAAATGCACTTTATTAAAATAATTCAAAAATATTTTCTACTGACTTTTAAAATTAAATCAATAATGATAATTAAAACTAGACTCAATACATGATTAGATATTACAACATACCATTTTTATTACTTAATGATCTATTAATTGTTAATCCAAAATACCCTTTTAAAAGTTGAACAAAAAAATTATCACACCGTCAAACTTAGCAGCAAAACTTACTTTAACACTTTAACTTTACGGGTAATTATTAACCCCCTAAACTTAATTCAAGTGAATTTAATATCATCTTACACATACAATACCAGTTTCATACTTATGGGTGAAATGCACGCGCGCCACTTAAGCGCCATCTCTATGCCACATCGATGACACGTCAGATAATTGAAAAAAAATACTTCTTTATTTTTACTGCCCTACATTTTTTAAAATTTTTATTTTCGCTATTCACCCATCCTCTTCATTATTTCATATGGGTCAAGTTCTTAACAGCTAAAATTTCACTCTGACAGATTCATCCTATTTTTCATTACTTTGTAATTATTTATTACTACTTCCATCAATCACCATACTTTCTTTTTTCAGCTAAGCGAAGCTATCAACTTATATCAACAATGACGCTTTTAAATTTGTGCAAAATCAGTGTGCTTAATTTTTTTAGATCTGTTGTTAATTTTCTTGTTTAACTTCCTAATGCATATCCAGGTATAGAATAAGTAATGTTTAAAGTTAGATGATTAATTATTTTGTAAGGTTCTGACACTTTGTTAATTCTTTATTAATCAAATCACGGTTGAAATTTTTTAGAGATTTGCTATTTTGATTTGAAACTTTCTCTTTTATTATAAACTAATTAGAAGAAGGAAAAAATCGGAGATATAGGATGAATAAAGAAATAGAGGAACAAGAGGAGAGGGTGTGGAGGCTGTGAGGAAGAAGAAAGAATTAAGAAGAAAAGAAATTGGTTGGGTTTGGGGTAATGGACGTAAGGAAGAAGAAGAAGAAATGGAAAAAAATGTATTGACTGAAAAGAAAAAAGGAAAAGGGCCCCACTTTTTTTTTTCTTTATTTACACGCTGATATTGTTATAATTTATCACTATAGATTTTTCATTTGCCAATGAATTTGATCCGCACCGATTCGATCAATAATGGAATTCTTGGCTAGAGAGTGATATTAAATTCACTTGTAATAAGATTAGGGGTAAATAATTACCTGTAAAGCTAAAGTGTTAAAGTAAGTTTTCCTGTCAAATTTAAGGGTATTTTTATGTATTTTCTCTTTATTATAAAGTAAAATTTCCACATGTTTTCCCTGGCTGAATTAATTAAGAATCTTTTCTTAGTACAGACTAGACTGCAGAGGTGACTTTAAATTTGTATTAAGAATCCAAAAATTTCCCGGTTGAAGATATTTAAGTTAATGAATTTCTATTAATACGTTAAATAAATTAATTTGACTCATCTCCATTACACCTTCCTCCATTTTCTCAAGTGTATATTTAGACGAGTGACACTTGTCATATTTAAAATTTAAAGATCTAAATTAAATTAATTTAACAATCCTATTAACCATAGTTAAAAAATAAATTAGGAAAAAAATTCGCCAACTTTAGTAAAATATAATAACTCATTTTCACCAAATTTTGGTTCCTCAGTGATATCATTATTTTCATTATATATGTTTTGCATCTCCAGAATATTATTTCCTAATCTAAAGTTAATTGTTTTTTCGTTTTTTTCATATCTGACAAAAAAAAATCGAACAAAATAATTAAGAAAAAAAAAGACCAACTTTATTTTTATGCTGAAATTATTCTAAAAACATTTTACGATACTATTATATTGCAGTATCTTTTTTCCTTTTTTTTAATTTTTGGTATAATTTTATTTGTCAAATATTTATCTTTTTACTCAACAAAAAATAGGTTTTTTTTTTCTATCAAACATAGTTTACAAGATTTCAATGAAAAAAAATATAATGATATATGTCAAAAGTAATTTAGAAACATGATTTGAAATTTGTTTTATTTTAATACTAATTTTTTAGAGATTATCTTGGGTTATTTTTGTGTATTTTGTATTTTCTATGTATTTTTATTAAAAATATTTATGACTTCATTTGATTAAATTCTTAAATAAAATTAAAATTATATTAAAAAATGAGAAAGTATAATTAAAATGATGACATAAATGAGGAGCAAAAATTAGTGGAAGATGAAATTTTTCTTACCCAAGTTGGTGAGTTTTTTCTTAATTTGTTCTTTAATTATGATTAAGTGACTTGTCGAATTAAATTTAATCTAAACCTTTAAATTTTAAATATGACGAGTGTCATTCATCTAAATATGCGCTTGAGAAAATAGAGAGAAAATATAATGAAGATGAGTCAAATCCATAAATAATTGTACTAAATACTAATGATCAGTTACTTGAAAGGCTTTTTAATTCCTACATTGAAAAATTAGACTATTTGCTAAATTTATATGAAAAAAGGGTAAAAAATGTCCTTAAACTATGTGAAATGAATAAAAATGCCCTCCGTTTATAGTTTGGCTAAAAAATGCCTTGTCGTTAATACTTTGGTTTTGTTATGGGGTTCACAAGTTAATATACATATATGTAATTTTTAAATACAAATACAAGATCTATGGAAAAACTAGTGGATTCGTCCGAACCCATGAACCCTCACCTATTTCCGCCTCTAAACACACGTTCCCAAAACTAGAATAACCATGAATCAACAAAGTATCAATATAAAAGAAGTAGTCAGCTATCTTAAAATTTACCACCGTCACATGTAAGATCAATTTCACCAATAAGGAATCACTTAAACATACCAACTGATGTAAATCAAAATAGTGCATATGATATGAAGATGATATGTTGGTGAATGCATACATACTGCCTCTAGATCCTGCTCATAGGCCATCTGAGAATATTTCATAAAAAAAATTATATTTCATAACTGTATCTCAATACATCTGGATACTAATGTACTATGCATGTGAACTCTTATCAAAATGTAAATGGAGAATTTAAATCATGGACAAATATAATTTTTTTTTTTTTTATCAAATCACTACTTCAACTATATTTTGATCATGAATTATATTCTATATGTCTCAATTTATATGGCGCCATTTAAATTTCGAGAGTAATATAATTTAATTTTGATCATATATTCGGACATATAATCTTTCAATTTTTTGAAAGAAAATTTAAATATTTGTAAACTATTAAGAAGATTCATGGCCTGTGTGGAGCACATAAGATCAGAGTCTCAAGAATATTTTGTAGAACACTGCCTCAAAGAATCACTCTAGTTATTAAGCCCTTCGTTTTGCCAATAAAGAAGTGATCCTTGAAGATTTTTTATTTCTTCCAAAAATTCAAAATACTTAAAAGATAATATAAATAAGTACAGTCAATGAATGACTTATTTGAATCTCAAAATTTGGACGGAAGAAGTAATTGTTAGTCCAATTGATGAATTGATATTTTATCAACTCAGTATACTCAAATTCATGAATTATTGTTATGTTTTAATGCTAATTGAGGGAATTTTAGGCCGTAGTTCTCTTGTGTACAAACATTCCTTGAAAAAAATCATGTTTGAAAGATTTGAAACTTAAAATCACTGAAGCACACAGACGAAGGAACCGACGTGCCGCAAGAGCCAGCTGACTAAATGCTATCCATGTATTAACCAATTTGGTTTTGATTAATCTTTGCCTATTGTGTCAAAATCCCATCAAAATGTACACACCGCTAGTTATTTCCAATCTCGGTAGAACCTATTTTTGTTGATTCCTTGCTTTTGATACTTGATATTGATAGTTTATAGTTGTTCCCTAAATTCCCCCATTTTATATGCTTGTTGAGAGTACAATGTGCTAGTTTGTCTTGGATTGAGAAATCAATTGGAGAGTGATCCCAACTGCCAATCCTTGTTGCTAGACCCTGACCTTTAAAGTTAGGTATTATTTTTCAAACGACCACCTATGCCCTTAAAATGAAACACACTTAAGCGTTCATAAAAATGACGTTTTTGCCAGAGATTGTCTTACGATCATCTCTAGTTGATTTTTGAATTCAAACTTTCGTGCATTTTCTTGTTCTTGTTACTTTTTTTGTGTTGTTGATTATGAAAACAAGGAAAGATGAGCCACACAGATGATAACGAGAGCGTGGTTGGGTTGGTCAATGATTTCGATGATCAGCCCATTGATCTAGGTGTTGCGAGAGCCATTCCCCTATCACCTACGGTAGGGAATGCGGTTTTCCAAGTAACAAGTCTTATGTTGCATCTCCTTCAAATGAAAGGATTATTTAAAGGGTAAGTTGTAGAAGATGCAAATCGACACCTAAATTTTTTTGTGGATATATGTCTTTCGTAGAAAATGAGGAACATTAGCCAAGGATCTATTTGGCTAAGGTTGTTCCCTTCCTCATTGACCAGAGAAGAAACTTCATGAATTGGTGAAATACCTCAAGAGTCCATTACATCTTGGGCTGAACTAAAGACTGCGTTTCTTGAGAGATTTTCCCCACCCTCATGGATGCTTAGATTGCGAGATGAAATAAATAATTTTCAGCAATTACCAGGGTAAGCTATGCATGAAGTGTGGTTAAGGTTTAAAAAGAAGGTTCCTATGTACTTAAACCATGCATTGTCAAATGAAGTGTTGCTATAAATTTTCTATTGTTCGTTAGATGACCTGAACCAAGCGGTGGTGAATATCTTGACTGGAGGTTCTTTCATAAGCCTAACTTATCCATTGGCTTCCATTTCTCTTGATAAAATGGCGATGACCAATATTGCTTGGCCTACTAGGGACAATGAAAGGTATTTGGGTGTATCAATTTCTACCATGGCAAATGAGATGAGAAGGAAGGAAGAAGATCAGTTTAAACAAACGGACAAAATGATAACGAACGTAGAGCTTTTAGCTAAGCATATGATGGGGACCAAAAAAAAGTGTAAATTATATTGGATCACATGGTGCATCATCAATTGAAGAGGATTCTTCTTATTCCTCATTTGATGAGGATATCAAATACTTGGTGAACCAAGGGTTGGGTTCTCGACTGGGGTACCAAGGGACCACTCAAGGTCATTGGGGTCCTCGAGAGGAAAATTAAGGTTGGAGAGATAGAAATGATCTATGGAGAGACCGAGATAGGTAGTGTCATGAGCAAGATCGAGCAAGAGTAGATGAGAGGTACAATCATCGAAGTTCAAACATTTATTTGCCTCCACAAAAATCTGATGCTGCCCACAACCAAGCAAGTGTGAGTGACCCAACAAGTTCAAAGATTGAGGATATGCTAAAATGAGTTCTCAAAAGGGGTCGAGACTACATATAATGGAGTAGAAGAGCTCAAGAGTGATGTGTATAACTTAATCCAAACAGTGAGCTCTCATTTTGCTTCATTTAAGAACTTGGAGACTCAAATGAATCATCTCTCGACTCAAATGAATCAAAGAGCCAAAGATACACTTCCTAGTAATACTCTTCAAAACCCAAAAAAAGATGGCCATTGTATGGCGATAGTTACTAGGAGTGGAAAAATTCTTTATGATGCCAAGGTTGTGCCTAAAAAGTGGAAAATGAGAAATGTTAAGATAGGGGTGAAGCCTAGTGCACCCATCCATATTGTTGTTAATGAACACTTCGGAGGAAATGGTTGTAGATTTTCTTTGTCTACTTGTGTTAAGTGTGGAAGGAAGCATGATGGTAAATGTTTAGCCGGTATAGATGGTTTCTTTGGTTGTTGTAAGAGTTGTCAGAAGATAAGGGATTGTCCATCACTTGATACTAAGGGAAGAGATGGTAGGAAAGCTCTTCCTAGTGGTTTGGGTTCAAGTGCTCCAAAGAAAAACCGATTCTATGCACTCCAAACTTGACATAATCAAGAGGGTTCTACCAATGTGGTTACCGGTATGTTGAAAGTCTTCCATCTTGATGTTTATTTTTTGCTTGATCACGGTGCTACTTTGTTTTTTGTGATGCCATATGTGGCTATGAGATTTGATGTTCCTCCAGATGTGTTGTTAGACACTTTTTTTTTTGTCTCTACTCCTATTGTTGAATCTATTATGGCTAAGAGAGTCTATAGAAATTGTTCCTTCTCCTTCTCCCATAGAGTCACTCATGTTGATCTTGTATAGCTTGATATGTTAGATTTTGATGTAATTCTTGATATGGATTGAATCCATTCTTGTTATGCTTATGTTGATTATAGAACCCGAGTGGTTAAGTTTCAGTTTCCTAATGAGCCCGTCCTAGAGTGGAAAGGGGGAAATTATATGCCTAAGAGTCAGTTTGTTTCTTGTCTAAAAGCTAAAAAAATGATTTCTAAGGATTGCATATATCATCATGTTTGGTTTAGGGATATAGATTCTGAAACCCCTACTCTTGAGTCCGTACCCATCGTAAATGAGTTCCTGAAAGTATTTCCCGATGATTTACCCGGTGTTCCTCCCTAAAGGGAAATAGACTTCGGTATTGACCTTCTCCCAGATATGCAACATATCTATATTCCTCCTTACCATATGTCTCCAGTAGAACTCAAGGAATAAAAGGAGCAATTGAAAGATTTTTCGGATAAGCGTTTCATCCGACCGAGAATCTCCCCACGGGATGCTCCAGTTTTTTTTGTTCATAAGAAGGATGGTTCACTTCGCATGTATATTGAATACTAACAATTGAACAAGGTTACCATTGATAATAAGTACCCTCTTCCGAGGATTGATGATTTGTTTGATCAACTTCAAGGAGTGACTTATTTCTCTAAGATCGACCTCCTATCGGGTTATCACCAATTGAGGGTGAAAGAGAGTGACATCCCGAAGATGGATTTTCGAACTCGGTATGATCATTATGAGTTTTTGGTAATGAAATTTGGTTTGAATAATGCTCTAGCGACATTTATAGATTTGATGAGTAGGGTCTTCAAGCAATACCTTGATATGTTTGTGATTGTGTTTATTGATGATATTTTGATTTATTCATGGAGTGAGGATGAGCATGTTGAGTGATGAGTCTGAGATTTCGATTCATTTGGGCTTTGTTTTGATAGTTTAAGTGTCTTCAAATGACTATTTTATGCTCTAAACTAATGTTAAAGTGTTTATTTACAGCTGTGAAGGCTAAAGAGCAACGAAAGGACATGACCGGACAAAAACGAACTAAAGAGCTGAAGAAGTGAAGAAAAAGAATTCCTGGCGATCGCCAAGACCACTTGGCGCACCACTGAGTGGCTCTTTAGCTCGCCCAAAGTTTCAGCATGCCAGCCCTGGGGAAAAACCAAGTTGGCGACATAAATGGGCAGTCGGCGGATCGCCGATCGGTTCCGCGACAACAAATTGGATCGCCCAAAGTTACAGGACTTGAGATGCTGAAGGCCAATGTAAAATGGCGATGGAAGAGGACAATCAACGGATCACCGATCCACTCGGCGAGGCGCGACTTAATCCGCCGAGTGGACTTTTAGGCTAAATTTTGAAAAACTATAAATTGGATTTTAAATGGAATTTTGGGGAATTCTCTCCCAGATATTACAGTTCCCATTCTAGACTTAGAGTTTTTCTCTCAGTTTTTGAGTTCTAATTGGAGAATATTAAGGAATTGAAAGTGGGTCTTTGAATTTAATCCTTGAAAAATATTGTAAAGGCTTGGAGACTCTTATCCAGCTGATGGCTAATCGAGTTGGTAATTGTTTTTACCTTTTTATGATGTTTAGCTAACACCCCAATTCTTGGGGTGTGATCATGTGATTATGGGTTGAATTATCTTATGGGTATTGTTATTTACTGATTTTAATGCTTAATTGAAGTGGGTTCAATTGATAGCTGTGTTTTAATCTAAGAATTGTATTTGCAAATGCAATTCGAACTTAAAATTCTGGGCTTGCTTGAAAAAGAGGTTTTAGAATCAAAGTTGTCAATTGATGATTGTAGTTATCGGGTTGATATGGGTTTAGCTCGAAAGAGTAAATCCTAATCTCGATTCTACCTATCTAGTTCGAGAGAGTAGATGAATGAAGGTGTGGACTGTTCTTATTTGCTAAGCTTGTTGATCTTCGAAAGAAATCACTTGAATCGAAGTAGTTGTTTGAGAGAAAGCTATTTCACTCATAGCCTAGCCTACCCACTGAAATTTAGTTGTTTATTAGTAATTTCAATTACCCATATAATGAAATTTGCCTATAATCGATCATACCTCGAGAATTCCTCTCTATATTGTTATTTCCCCTGTTTTGCTTGTGTTGTAGCTGATAGTTAACAATCCAAAACCCCTTCATCTTACATTTGTTGTCACCCCTTTAGATTTATTTGTATGTTTCCGATAATTTTTATTCCTATAACTGATTAGACTAAGTTTGCACTTCATAACTGAATTTTAGACACGTACCACTCCCTGTGGGTTCGACCCCAACTCTTCATTGGGTTTTATACTGACTAACGATCGTTTACACCTAGAATTGGATGAGGTGTGCTTGAAACGTTAAATCAAAATGGCGCCGCTGCCGGGGAGTGGTGTTGTTTAAAATTCTATTATTGAAGTTGAATTGTGATCTTTTTGTGTTATAGTTGAACCGACTTACTTTGATTTTTGTTTGTGTTGCTTGTTGTGAACAGAGGAAGAGATGAACGTTAACGGAAGTAATGGTAGCCAAGTGGACCACCAAGACAATATTGGAAATCTGAATGATGAAAATGACCCAATTCAATTGGGTTGTGTTGGGGCAATACGTCTACCTCCGGCTGAAGGGAACACTGTTTTTCACATCACTAGCACAATGCTTCAACTCCTACAATTGAAAGGATTATTTGGGGGGCTGGCTCATGAGGATCCCCATGAGCATATTTGGAACTTCGTGGATGTTTGCGACCGTTCTCATTCAAGAACATATCGCAAAAATCGGTCCGTCTCAGGTTGTTTCCATTCTCTTTGATGGGTGAAGCTACCAAATGGTTATCATTGTTACCAAGGGACTCCATCACCTCTTGGGATGAGCTTACCACAACTTTCCAAGTGAGATCTTTCCCCCATCGAAGATGATGACGCTAAGGGATGGCATCCAAGGTTTCAAACGATTGGAAGGTGAACCAATCCACGAGACGTAGCATCTCAACTCCTTGATTGCATGACCAAGATCAATAGGGCATGGAACACTCGTGAGGACCAAGTATCTCCTCTCACTTTTAGGATGACAAAAGAGCAGATCAAAAAGGATCAAGAGAGAGACCAAAACATGGCCAAAATGATGACCCAACTGGATATCTTGGCTAAAAATGTCATGGGTAGTGGTGCAAAGAGTGTTAATGCTGTGGGTGTTGGTGGAGAAAACCCCGATGAAGCACATTTTGAAGCGCTGTACAATGAGGAAGTGAACTTCCTTGCAAATCAAGGAGGAGGATTTCGTTCAACTATCCAAGGCCGGGTGGAAATTCGGGTTGGAATAGAGATAAAGGATGGAGAGACCATGACAGAGATTGGCGTGATCGTAACGCCACTTGGAAGGAGAGAGAGGGTGACAAGGACAGGTACGTCCCACCCCATGAGCGTCAAAAGCCCAAGGAATCAGAAGGTGGCCGTACAGAAGATATGCTATCACACATTCTCAATAAAGTTGAAGGGTCAGACAAAGTGTTGAAAGAGATGACGAAAGATGTCTCAACTATCAATCAGACAGTGACTTCTCACTCAGTATCTGTTAAGCAGCTGGAAACACAAATGGGTCAAATCTCGACCCAATTGAATCCAAGACAAAAATGAGGGTTGCCTAGTGACATGACGGCCAACCCCAAAAATGAAGCTTGAATTGGTATTTCCGTCGTGCCACGACGTTAAATAAAGCGCTTCTTGGGAGGCAACCCAAGTCTTTGATGTTTTAAGTTTTGTTTTTGAATAACGGGTGTTGATTGTGCAGGTTGAAAAGTGAAAAGTGTTGAAAAAAGGGTAATTTGGCGATCCATAAGTCCAGTCGGGGACACACCGAACTGGTCGGCGTTCCCGACTTGGACCTCCGTTGGAACCACTCAGCTTAATAGGAAGCTCTGTAAAACTCGGCGAACAAAAATTCTGGTCGATGATTCACCGAACAGGTTGGCGAGCCCGATTTTGACCGCCGTTGGATCCACCCAAATGACTGAAGGTCCTGTAAAACTCGGCGAGCTAAAATACCACTCGGCGCGTCACCGAGTGGTTCGGCGGACTCGACTTATACCACCGAATGGAGCGTGGGCTGAAAGGTTTTAAAGGCCAAACGGTTTAAAATTTCAAAATCCTTTCACTTTCTTAACTTTTCAACTCCCGTACCCTCTCACCCGACTTTAAATCTTTTATATTTTCTTGTTTTTACTCTCGTATCGTGTGAAATCTTTGCTTGGGATTGTGGAGCTTTGCCACCTAGCATTACAATCTATTATTTTTGGCATAAAAGGGTGGTTTTCTGAGCCCCAAACTCCATATTTGGTTGATCTTGAATGCAAATCGGTAAATTGTTGTTGATTTTTGTTGGGTAGCATGGTTTAATCGTTGATTAACTGTTGGATTGCCTGTATCGCATAGAATTTGTGCCTAATTGCTCGTATAAAATTAATTCCCGTGTCCTTGCTTGTTAAATTAGAGTCTTAATCATTGGGTTGCGGTAAAAATATGTTGGGTCTAGTAGGGTGAAGTCTGAGTAACCCCGAATTGTGCTAAATGATGTAGTTTGCCCAATGATGGAGTGTTTGGCGTCGTTCTTAAGCGTAAAAGACATCAAATGACCAATTTTGGCCAAATCGGGCGAAGTCTGAGTACCCCGAGGGCATGGGTAGTATGGCTCTAACCTTAATTTAATAGTGTAGGTGTTTAATTTTGTTTTCGTGGGCTGCAGGTTGGATTTTGAAGTTAGGAGTTGAAAACTGGCACGTTGGGCCGTTTGATGAGCTGAGTCGAGCTCGCCGAACCGTTCGGCGGTTCGCCAAAGTCCCCCTAGATCGCCTTTAATTTCTTCAAATTGTTGAGTTTGTGGTCTGTAACTTTCGGCGATATGCATGTGCTCACCGAGTTCACTCGGCGACTCGCCAAAAGTCCTTCTTGATCGCCCTTCTGCACCCCTAATCACTAAAATACACTGTAACTTTTGGCGGACTACTTCTAGTTCACCGAATGGCCCTGATCACCGCCAACCTATCTTGAGGTTTGAAAATTTTATGCTGGTAATTTCGGCGAGCCCGATCTGTCTCGCCAAAGTAACTCGGTGACTCGCCGAACGGTTCGGCGAGCCTTTCTGCAGCATATTTTCTGTACTTTTCTGGTAACTTTTTCTAATGTTTTTCTATGTGGCTTGCAGGAATGGCTAGAACAAATTTTTTCTGATAGTGGCATGCTACCCCGAAAGTGGGCACGCGGAGTCGTCATAAATGAGGAAGCAGCTGCTTCCAATGCCAAGGCCAAGAAGCTACTTCCAAAGGGAGGAAAGGGAAAGGGCAAAGCGCCCATAGCTGAGACACCGGAGTACAACTCTGATAGTGAGGGAGAGTGTTATGATTCTTAAGCTTCTTTCTTTGAGCCTGAGGATGATCAATTACTGCAGGCCCGGCAAGCGGAGCTTTGCTCCAAGGAGAGACATGATCCATCCAGGATCCCGGTGCTTCAGAATCCTCCTCCAACAACTCCTGCACAGACTGTGTTCCAGGCGCCACCAGTACAGGGTCCTCCTCATCTTAGAGGAGAAGAGACTATCCACAGATGGTGTAGTGGACAGGCATCCAGATATGTGGGACACCCTCAGGTTTCAGAGGTTCGAGGTCTTCACCAAGCCCCGTGGTCCATACGTTCCTACCTGGGTCCGGGAGTTCTACTCAGCTTACGGTGATTTGGTACCTCAGGGGAAGAAGAAGGCAGTGCCTTCAATCCGGTGGACTTTGTGATGATCCGAGGGAAGAAAGTTAGATGCAGCAGTGATGATATAAATGTTATGTTTGAGAGGTCTACAAATTTTCATACACGAGTACCAGAGTATGCTCACAACAAAGACTCTAGATGACCTCAAGGGTTGGCTAACCCCTCTTCTTTCTGACACCACTCTGAGGTGGATTGAGGCCGGAGTGCCTGTAGAGAAGAAGGATCTCAATGTGGCGGCTAAATATTGGTTTGGATTTATTAGCAGCTTGATCACGCCGTCTTAGAACGAGTCTATCCTTTGCGATCCAAAGGCGGCCTGCCTCTGGAGTATCATTGCTAGGAAGCAGCTTAATTTGGGCTTGATCATCGAGCAGGAGATGGCCATGAGGGACAAGTAGCACCAGACGTCTCTTCCATTCCCGGTACTGATCACAGAGTTATGTCACTGGGCCAGAGTTTCTGTAGATGAGAAGCGGGCGGTTGAGATTACACCCACATCTTCTATAGACATCCGGCGTATTGAGGCCGAGTACACACGGGACGAGGCTGATAGGAGGAGAGAAGCTTTGGTGGACACGTCCCCGGAGGTTGATATTGATACGTTACCTGCAGTGGCAGCCATGCATACTCCGGCCACTGAGCCTTTAGGTACTTCTAGCTCCACTCCCTCTGGCACTCCGGGTACTTCTGCTGCTCCCCCTCATTCTAGATCTGCTGCTGGCACTTCTACTTCTAGGCCTCCAATCACTCAGGCAATGCTGTATAAGATGGGGTGACGACCTTGAAGGCTGATGTTATCGGGCTGAGGAAGGATGTGGACCAGCTGAAGTCCATAGATTTTACCTCACTATTTGGGATGGTGGAGATCCCGGATGACCCAAGTTTAGATATTCCAGCTTGTTATGATGTGCCTCCAGCTTCCACCGGAGATGATGTTAGAGCTGATGAGGCCGCTGCAGATTCCGAGGTCGAGACTGATGAGGAGCAGCTAGGTGTTCGTGAGGATGCTGTCTTTGATGATTTGACAGACCTTGAGGGTGCCATGGTAGATTCAGCTGTTCAGGCCTCATCGAGGGATGTATTTATGGTGGGCTCCGGTGGAGCCAAGGTTGATGAGACACCGGGCACTGATGCCCTAACAGATGGAGTGGCAGACATGCAGACTTCGCCCCAGGCTTAGCCTGGCAGGATGACTTTTTCCCCTCCCTCTCTGTTACTTTTTATACACTATATTTGTTTTAGTTGCATTTGAGGACAACTGCTTATTTTTTTGGGTGGGGTGAGGTATTTTCATACCTACTTCTTGTGACTATTTTGTGAATATCAAGCTTATTGGTTTTGATAAATATCTTGGTTGTTGAATTGTGTTGTGGATGTTCTTAGCTTGTGTCCCATTGTTTTGATTGAAAATGGTTTTGAACCAAATTTTAAAATTTAGCAACCTCTTTTGTGTGTGATTGTGGCTGTTCTTGTGCAAATTTGAGTGTCGGGGTTGTGGTCAATATCGATGACTTGGATAGTGCTCCTAATTGAACAAAATGAATGTGCGGCTACGATGAGGCAAACGAAGTTACATAGGCAATATGTGAACTTTTGGCATCTCGTTGTGACTATCCGGTTGTCGAATGAGTCTCTTGTGATGAACATTACACGCTAGCTAGAAAGTGTGGAGTCTTGTTTGATAATTGTATCAATGCCTTATGTGGTGAGATTGCCTTGAACATTGTGCATGATGACACCTAGAATTTGCCCCATTGGTCCGGTTGACTGAGTGATGCAAGCAATAGACATGATCTTAGGCAAAAAGTTTGAAGAGTGAGCCTATTTGACTACATACCTCTTTGTGGCCAACCTTGTGAGAAGTGTGAACCTTGCTTGGTCCCTTTTGAGCTTTACCCCTTTTCTTGAAAGAAACTTGAGCAATTGTGACCTCTCTTTATCCATTCGCCCATTAACTTTCATGAAATATGGTTTTTTTGAATAGCCAACTTAGGCCAAAAGCCTAAGTTGGGGGTGTGGTGAAAGAGGAGAAAAGTCAAGAAATGTGAAAAATCCCCCCTTGCTTTCGGATTGTTTTGAAAAAGATGGAACCCCTCCATGTAAAAAGAAAGGGAAATGAAATGAAAGAAAAGAAAAGAAAAGAAAATGACTGAAAAAGAGATAGAGTTGTGAATAAAGTGTGTGAAAAGAATGAAGAATAGTGGGGTATCCGGTGATTCATGATGAGTTGAATAATGGGGTGGAGTTTGAACATGTTTGAAATGTTAAAGAAGAGGAGGAAAGTGATGTTCAGGCCATACTTCATGAAGGTAGTAGCCACTAATCCTAAAAAACCATACCTTTACACTTAGCCTCATTACAAGCCTTAAAAAGACCTTTTGGATCTTGAGTGAGCTGAAACGAATGTTGATTGGAAAATAAAGGCAAGCCTATGGGTGGAGTCATGCATGTGTTTATCTTTGTGAGTGTGAGAGTTGTATGTGATTCTGGAGCCTTAAATTGTAGTGAAATTTTGTGTGAATATGGAATCATCTTTGTTGTGAGGGCATGTGAATACCTTTGTTGAGCTTGAACTTGCATTTTAAGCAAACATTGTGAGCTTGAGCACTCTTGATGATGATGAGTCACAATTTGAAACTTTGAGTGCACAATTGATCATTGTATGAGTAATTTGAACCTTGTTGTGTGCATTTAAGTTGAGTCTTATGCAACACTATTTGTAGACATCCTTATTGAACTGTTGATCTTGAGTTTTACTTGAGGACAAACACAGTTTAAGTTGGGGGTGTTGATGAGTCCGAGATTTCGACTCATTTAGGCTTTGTTTTGATAGTTTAAGTGTCCTCAAATGCCTATTTTATGCTCTAAACTGATGTTAAAGTGTTGATTTACAACTATGAAGCCTAAAGAGCAAGGCAAGGACATGGCCGGACAAAAAGAAACTAAAGAGCTGAAGAAGTGAAGAAAAAGAAATCTTGGCGATCGCCAAGACCACTCAGCGCACCGCCGAGTGGCTCTTTAGCTCGCCCAAAGTTCCAGCATGCTAGCCTTGGGGAAAAACCAAGTTGGCGACAGAAATGGGCAGACGGCGGATCGCCGTTCGGTTCTGCGATAATAAATTGGATCGCCCAAAGTTACAGGACCTGAGATGCTGAAGGCCAATGCAAAATGGCGATGGAAGAGGACAATCGTCGGATCGCCGATCCACTCGGCGAGGCGCGACTTAATCCGCCCAGTGGACTTTTAGGCTAAATTTCAGAAAACTATAAATTGGATTTTAAATGGAATTTTGGGGAATTCTGTCCCAGATATTACAGTTCCCATTCTAGACTTAGAGTTTTTCTCTCAGTTTTTGAGTTCTAATTTGAGAATATTGAGGATTTGAAAGTAGGTCTTTGAATTTAATCCTTGAAAATATTGTAAAGGCTCGGAGACTCTTACCCAGCTGATGGCTAATCGAGTTGGTAATTGTTTTTACCTTTTTATGATGTTTAGCTAAAACTCCAATTCTTGGGGTGTGATCATGTGATTATGGGTTGAATTAGCTTATGGGTATTGTTATTTACTGATTTTAATGCTTAATTGAAGTGGGTTTAATTGATAGCTGTGTTTTAATCTAAGAATTGTAGTTGCAAATGCAATTCAAACTTAGAATTCTGGGCTTGCTTGAAAAAGAGGATTTAGAATCAAAATTGTCAATTGATGATTGTAGTTATTGGGTTGATATGGGTTTAGCTCGAAAGACTAAATCCTAATCTCGATTCTACCTATCTAGCTCAAGAGAGTAGATGAATTTAAGTGTGGGCTGTTCTTATTTGCTAAGCTTTTTGATGTTCAAAAGAAATCACTTGAATCGAAGTAGTTGTTCGAGAGAAAGCTATTTCACTCATAGCCTAGCCTACCCACTGAAATTTAGCTGTTTAATAGTAATTTCAATTATCCATATAGTGAAATTTTCCTATAATCGATCATCCTCCGAGAATTCCTCTCTATATTATTATTTCCCCTGTTTTGCTTGTGCTGTAGCTGATAGTTAACAATCCAAAACCCCCTCATCTGACATTTGTTATCACCGCTTTCGATTTATTTGTATGTTTCCGATAATTTTTATTCCTATAATTGATTAGACCACGTTTGCACTTCATAACTGAATTTTATACATGTACCACTCCCTGTGGGTTCGACCCCAACTCTTCATTAGGTTTTATACTGACTAACGATTGTTTACATCTAAAATTGGATGAGGTGTGCTTGGAACGTTAAATCATTGAGCATTTGAGATTTTTTTTGCAAATTCTTAACAATCATGAGGTATATGCTAAGTTCAACAAGTGTGAGTTTTGGTTGAGGTATGCTGCTTTCCTTGGTCATATTGTCTCTTGTGAAGGTATTCAAGTCTATCCTCATAAAATTGAGGTGGATAAGAATTGGCCTAGACCTTTATCCGTTTCGGATATACAGAGTTTCTTGGATTTCGACGGTTATTATAAAAGGTTTGTGGAAGGATTTTCCTCTATTGCTTTGCCTTTGACCATATTGAGTCAAAAAAGGTAAAATTCGTATGGTCGGAAGCTTATGAAAAAAGTTTCCAAGAGTTGAAGGATAAACCCACTTCGACTCCTATTTTGACACTACCGGAAGGATCAGTTGGTTCTGTGGTGTATTGTGATGCTTCATAGGTTGGTCTTGGTTGTGTTTTGATGCAACTTTGGAAAGTCATTGCTTATACTTCGAGGCAATTGAAAGTGCGTGAAAAGAACTATCCTGCCTATGATTTGGAATTAGCAGCAGTTTTTTTTTCTCTAAAGATTTGGAGGAATTATTTGTATGGTCTGCATGTAGACATGTTCACAGACCACAAGAGTTTGAAATACATGTTCACTCAAAGGGAATTGAATCTTCACCAAAGAAAATGGCTTGAGTTACTAAAAGATTATGACGTGAATATCTTTTATCACCCGAGCAAAGCCAATATGGTAGCCGATGCCTTAAGTTGGTTGTCAATGAGTGATATTCATAGATTGGTTCGACTAGGTGTTCGGTTTCTTGATTCAAGTGAGGGTGGTGTAGTTGTTCTTAATGGTTCGACATCATATTTTTTGTCGGATATGAAAGCAAAGCAAGGTCTTGATCCGATCTTGGTTGAGTTGAAGGAAGTGGTGCTTAAAAAGTCCGTTGAGGCTTTCTCCCCGGGGGGGGTGATGGTGTGCTTTGATATCAAGGTCATTTGTGCGTTCCCAATATTGATTACTTGAGAGAGCAAGTTTGAGCAGAAGCCCATAGTTCTCAGTATTGTATTCACCCGAGAGCCACCAAGATGTACCATGATTTGCGGGAGGCTTATTGGTGGAATGGGATGAGAGGGATACTGCGAAATTTGTGGCTAAGTGTCCTAATTTTCAAAAAGTTAAAGTTGAACATCAAAATCCAGGATGTTTGTACCAAAATATTATTATTCCTACTTGGAAATGGGAAGATTTGAATATGAACTTTATTGTCGGTTTACCCCCGCACCCAGCGACAACATGATTTGATTTGGGTTATTGTTGATCGTATGATGAAATCGTCTTATTTCATTTCGGTCAAGGTTTCTTATTCGGCGGAAGATTATGCAAAGTTGTATCTAAAGGAAATGGTTAGTTTGCATGGAGTGCCCCTATCCATTATCTCCAATCGTGGTATCCAATTTACTTCTCAATTTTAGAAGTCATTCCAAAAGGGTCTTGGTACACGTGTCAAGCTTAGTACGACCTTTCATCCTCAAATTGATGGGCAAGCAGAGCGTACTATTCAAACTTTGGAAGATATGTTGAGAGTTTGTGTGATTGACTTCAAGGGTAATTGGGATGATCACCTGCCTATGATTGTGTTTGCATATAATAATAGCTATCATTCAAGTATTGGTGTGACTCCATTTGAGGCTCCTTATAGTAAGAGGTGTAGACCTCGTATAGGTTTGCTTGAGGTAGGTGAGGTTGCTTTGATAGGGCCCGAATTAGTCCATGTCGCCATGGAAAAAGTTCAACTTCTTAGAGAAAGGTTGAAAATGGTTCAAAGTCGACAAAAGTCTTATGCCGATGTTAGAAGAAGAGATCTTGAGTTTGAAGTTGATGATTGTGTTTACTTGAAGATTTCACCTATGAAGGGTGTCATGAGATTTGGTAAGAAAGGAAAGCTTAGTCCCCGTTATGTTGGTCCCTATAAAGTATTGAGGCGAATTGACAAGGTTTCTTATGAACTAGATTTTCCTAATGATTTAGCATCGGTACATTCGGTTTTCCATGTTTCCTTATCGAAAAAGTGTGTTGGAGATCCGACATCTGTACCATTAAAGAATCTTGGTATAAAGGAAATCCTTCCGTATGAAGAAGTTCCGGTTGAGATTTTAGACTGTCAAGTTTGAGGGTTGAGGAATAAACTATGGAACTTGCATCCGTAGAAGTTTTGTGGAGGAATCAATAGGTTAAGGGTGCTACTTGGGAGGCCGAGGCCGATATGATATCACGATATCCTCATCTCTTTCCCTCCCATACTACTTTAGCTTGAAGTATTTAGCTTCTCATGGTTCATTCTTTTGGTTTCATGTGTCTTAGTCATTCTCATGTTTCCATGTGCATGCAAGTATGTTTAATGAAATGATGTTTGAATATATTTTTAGCTTGGAGTTGTTTTCCTCCTCGGATATGTGTATTTTGATGAAAATGCATTCATGATGGGTTGTTAGTTTCTCTCCTACTCTTTTCATACTAGCTTGAGTTCCATTCGAGGATGAGTGTTGTAACACCTCGGACTCTGAGAAAGGTCAAAGTGGGTTAACGGACAAGTCTGCAAACTTGAAATGGACCATGAACCGTTCACGAAACCCTAAACGGTGTGTTTAGGGGTCCTCGACCCGTTTAGGCTTAGTGGCCTTGCCATTTAGGGCTTCCAAGATTTGGGGTCATCTGGATGGATCCCTAAACGGGCAGTGAAGATTTGTACGGCCTATTTAGGGGTCCTTACAGAGGACCCGTTAGCTTTTAAGTTAAGGTCATTTTGGACTTTACCCTATGTGTTTGATATCTAAGTTATGTCGTTTTAACCCCTATTGAAAGCTCTATATAACTGATTTAAGCCCTAAATCTACCCATTCTAAATCATTTCCATAAAATCACAAATTCCCTCCAAGTTCTTCCCCAAAATTCTCTCTCTAGAGCTAAGGAAGAAGAATAAGGGTTTCATTTCAAGGTCTCCAATTCACCATAGCTTTTGGGCTTTTATCATTAAGGTATGTTAGTGTTCACCTATAGAGTCCTTTCCTCCATAGAGTTCCCAAGATCTTCCAATTTACAAGTTAGATTCTCAATTCAAAAGTTAGGATTTTATTCAATTCTCATGTGATCTCTTCAATTGTAATTTTATTGATTAATTTCTATCTTTTGATGATTGAATTGAATTGATTTCATGATTTTGAGTTGAACTCAGATGAAGCCATGCATGATCCATGATTTGATGATGAACCCATGATGAAACTTATGAAATATGAAAATATGAATTTGTAAAGATATGCATGCTTTTATGAAATTGATGTAATTGAATTGAGGATGCTTTGAGAGGAAAGTGTAAATGTTGTTGTGAAAAGTTTTCTCACATACTTATATGATCATGATTGTGAAAGGTTTTATCACATAAGGATTCATTAGGTTGAAAGATTTTCTCACCTAAGTTGAATCAAGATTTAAGAAGCTATCCTAATTAACTTTAGCCTGGATGGGTTGCATAATTGTGCCTTTCCATGGATGATGAAGCGATTATGATTAATGTGTATTCTGTGGGATTTTTCTTAGTACCGAGAGGATATTGAGATGGAGTCTCTCCCGTTAGTAGAGGCTGTGTCTCTAGTAGCAATCTCCTTGTCCCCTAGCTACGTACCCCCGTAGGATGTATAGCTAGGTGATCCACGTAAGCTAGAAGTTTAAGGTTGTTGCCTTGCAAGTAGTGGCATCTCTTTCGGTGTAGGAAAGACAGGAATTCCATGTTTTAGCTCATATGGTCTATGTCGGTTAATGGTAAACTTCCACAATAATGGACTAAGGTTACTCTCAAAGTATCTCACAAGTGTTTTAAATATGTTAAAGCTTGCATTGACCATGCTTATGACTTATGTTTTTTAACCTTTTGATATTATGATTTAGCTTGGCCATTGCATGTCATATAAAGCCTTTTTAGTACGATTTCATACCTTTTTATGTATTGATATTATACTTAGTACATTCCATGTACTAATGCATACTTGTGCCTACATTATTTCACTAATGTAGGGTCCGACGCTCCTACCTCTCATACTTGTGGCTACTTGTTCTCATTGACGATTCGAAGATCAAGAGTTGGTTAGTCCGCATGTTCCGAGGACTATGCCACTTATGTTGCTTTCCTTACTTAAGTTTTTAGACATGTGTACGTGATGTATGAGTTATGTCCCAATAACTTCTTTTGATGTTTAGATGGCTTGCTGAGACTATGTTAAACTTACTCTTTATCAAACTCTTTTATGATGTAAGACTATGACTCTTGAAATATTTATTTCTATTATGATGTATGCTAATTGACTTGTCTAGGGCCTTTCGGGGTTCACTACACCAAGTTACACCTAAGGTATACTTTGGGTCATGACACACTCATATCATTAACTTGTTTTCACCTTATTTATCCCTTTCATGACATCAATCATTCATTCAAACACCCATTTTTCTTTTCACATGAGGCATGTAAATAATATGAGCTTGCACCAAGTATTTTTGTTTTCCTTCTTTTAGATCTTTCATCCATGGGTTCACTAAAACACTTTTCAATTGAAGCTTATGGTGCTCTAAGCACTTAAATTGATTCCTTTTTTATTTCTTAATGCACACATCTCCAAACATAGGCTTTTTCCTACATCACATTTTCAATCTTTTCTTCTCCCCCAAACGGAGGCTTTTAGCCTATAATTTCATCATTAGCAATTAGGGAGATGAGGGTGCCAAAGTAGAGGATTCAAAAAGGACAAAGTATGCAACCTAGTGACCAAAGAAATTTGTTAAGGCTCAATGGAGTTGACTAAGATCAATGTCAAAGGAAGGAGAATTTGGGTAAAGTGACTATTCACAAAAGGCCTAGGTTCTTACATGCCAAGCCATATCAAGAATTTCACCTTGAATCATAATTTCGGGCATGTTCTAGAGAATATGCATAGACAAGAATTATTCAAAACCTCACCTCATAAGGCATCATGAACCAACAAGGTCTCAAGCTAGTCTGAAAATCAATTGACTCGAATGACTTTTGAAAAACTACAATGGGTGAATCAACATTCGCTTGTAAATCACAAAGCCAAATGAAAAATGTACAAGTGATGATGAGAGACTGCATTGGAATTCACTTTTCCCTTATTTTTTTAGAACTTTTTCAAAATTCTTTTGCCAACAAATTTTTTGGTGGTCCCACTTACGAGAAGTATGTCATCCCGATTCGACACACAAAAAGAATAGTCAAGAAAAAGAAATTTTTTATCCTTATGAAAGAATCATGGTATGAAGAAAATCTTTGGAGTTTATTTGATTATTTACTATTCACAAAGGTAATATTGAATCACGCAATCACAGATCATTGAGAAAACAAGGCCAAGTTAGGGCACTAAATGCAAGTAGCAAGCACAGGTAGTAAAAAATGTAAATATAGGACCAACACGGCTAAAAACAATACCAAGGTAACAAAAGATCAAGTACAACAATGGCACAATTTAAACATTAAAATAGGCCCACCAAGGACCTAAAACATTCAAACATGTCCGACAAGGGCTCAAAAATACTATCCAAACAACTATGAAAGCCCTACAAGGACACAAATTAACAGAAAGCAATAAAAATATCAATCCAACATGGTACAATAGCCACAAGCACTACCAACTAAAGATAAGCATTGCCCACAATAAAAATAAAAGAGGAAAAACTTCCTGATCACTTTTCTTATTTCTTCATTGTCATCCTTGGGATGATCGTCTGGCGTGCTAGACCCTGCTCCACCCATTTACAAGTGAGATATTCTCTGTGACACTTTCAAAACTCGCTGCAAATTCTTGTATTCATCTTCTAACTCTGGCAAAGCATTTATCGGCCCAAGTGTACTCCTTGGTGCCCTCATTGACTCCTCAAGCAAGGACATGTCTGCTGACGTCATAGGTGCTTTCCCCTTCATTATGTTTATATTGGACCAAAGAGTAGTGACAACACCTTTCACCACATCAACTCATTTGCACAAGTTGTTCAAGTTATCCACCAAACCTTATATCATATTTTCTACCGCATTATTAAGCATTGCAGGTAGCACCTTGGCAAGCTTTGTGAGTTGGCACTAATTGGCATAGGTGATTTCTACAAAATTGTGATAGGAACTTTTACCAGGAATAAAATGTGGTGGAGAGAAGTCTGGCATAGTGCCCTCCCAAATGGAGGCATTTCCTAACACCACAGGAGTTTGGTCATTCAGAGTAGCATGGCTTGGTGACTGGTCATGTCTTCTCTCAAAAGACCCCAACACTTGTATTTTTTTTATTTTTCATTTTTGCAGATTCTACATCGCTATTTCAATCCAGATCAATCACCCCAATAATGGGGGAAGCAATATCGAAAGTCAAATAGTGAATACCCGCTTGAGCACATAATTTGTTGATCAAGAGCCTAAATGGCATTGAGATACCCTTTTGGCGGGATTTCCACCATTTTTTCACAACCACCACATTATCATAATTAATGTGAATGTTGAGTATGAGGCAAGAATTAACAATGGTAGCCTCGTTATACTCATGCGATCATTTTTTGAGGGCATGAGGTGGGAAAACATAAAGTTGAGCCACAATTTGGCTTCAAAGTTAAGGTCTTTACGAGAAATCTCTCCTTCCACAGAGGTCTAGGATGGTTGGTCCACAATAGTTTTATTATATAGCTATTGGAGTTGACTGCATTTGGTGGCAATCTTCTGTGCGAATATAGATCCTTCAATGATTTGCTCAGCCTAGAAAAAGGAGTTGATGGCTGTTGAAGTTATGTCAAAATCTACACCGTACATCATGATAGAGGGAGAGTTAGGAAACTTCTCAAGCGGTACATGGTGGCCCATTGTATCTTGCCTCGCTTGATAAGAGGCATAAAACTCGTATACCAACTAAGGGAAAAATCCTAGCGAGACTTCAGCTAGAGGAACCTAGTCCCTATCCATGAGCTACTAGACTATATTAGGGAATTCTTCCCCCAAACCAGCCAAGTTGAACTTCTTCTATGGCGTGCAGGTCTAGGTAGTCTTGAATAGAGTGTAGTACTCTTTCATTCCCTATACACAAAAGCAGATTCACTCTTTCTAACTAAGAATGTTCTGAGGAGCTTAGTTCTTGTTCTTGCCTTGGAAGGAGGAGAAAGGCTAGCAGCCTGCCTATAGGAATGGCTTATGCGAGATGTCATGGTTTACAAAAAGAGTGTGAGACAACACCAAACAAACAACATGTTTTTGTATTTTTCCTTAGGAGATAAAATAACTAACTATATGAAGTTAACGAAAATAAAAAGAACTAGGATGTAAGAGAATCTCAAATTTTTTGAATTCAGACACACCGACATTGGACTGTGTTTTGCAGTTGCAAAACAACTCACTATCAATTAAAATTATTAGCCTGGCAATATTTTAGGCTTATTGGCATTACATCGACATTTCATCGATGAAGATCTGTGTAACATTGGTACGAGTCTGTGAAAATTAATTCCTAACTCAACCGGCGCTGAACCTATGAAATGCATGGTAACATCCATTCAACGGGAATGCTCCATAGTGACCCTTTCGACCAAAAAGGCCCCTTTTCAATCCATACATTTGACAAATTTATCCAACATGTTCTCAGACTTCCCCAAAAGATACACAAAGCAATTTTAAACTAACTTGATGATTTTCCTTAAAAAGGACATTACCCCGTCTATCATTGAGAATCGTCAAGCAACACAAGCATACATTCAAGAATAAAAACTCCACTCATTTTCAACACATATCCTCACCACAATATAAAATCAGTTCAAAGCATTCTTACAAAAATATATGTATGCTATACACATGAGATTTCAGCCCAAAAGTAAAGGATTCACATAATGATAAATTTATTTGTATTACCCCATACTTTCTAACACGTATATGACTAAGTTAACTTCGGATGAAAGTAGTTAAACTCGAGATAGTAAGGTGGTATTCGAGCTCAAATATCAAAGTGTCCAAGTGTATATAAGTGTTAAGTAAAGAAATTAAAAGTTAGAAAAAAAATAAAATAAGTGAGTTGCTTGCTTGACTTTATCATGCTAGAAGGTGCATCACCTACTTATAATACATGGATCAAAATAAAAGACCAAGCAGGTGCATCACCTACTTAGACTTTTTGACCAGCTTAAAATGGCCAAGTAGGTGCATCACCTACTTGACCAAATTGTGGTCATCAGCAAGAGTCGGCGAAAGAGGGCCCTTATAAGATCAAGATTAGCTGATATTTTTCTTCATTTTAACTTATAAATTTAAGATTCTATCAATTCTCTCTTAAGCTCTCTCTTGACCTTCAGACAACCGCCCCTATATCCCTCTAGGGTTCTTAAAGTTCTCCTCTTTTTTTTCAAGTCAAGTGTAGGGCAGCCCTATCAAAGCTAGCAGCACCACTTTTCCTTAACTTATAAGAGATTCAACCTCTTCTTTGGTTCAAGTTAAAGGAAAGTTTAAGTTCTTGAAGAATTAGAAGTCAAGAGTATAAGAATCTTCACCAACAAAGGTAAGGTTACTTCCCCAGTTTTGTCCATATATATATATATATATATATATATATATATATATCAGTTGGGATGGATAATTGTTTATGTGTAATAGGTAAGAATTCACAGACAAGGATACAAAATTATAAGTTCAATAATTTCCCTATTCCGTTGAAGGATTTTGGGACTGTTTATCGGCTGTTTTATATGTATATTATTGGGAGTAGTTGGGTGACCTAATAAGATGATTGTATGAAGTTTTATTGAGGTGGAAATGCAGGGTGTGGTGATACACCATTCATTTGAGCACTGTATAGGCTTAATGCCCATCAAGTGTTTCATTACTATTTCACAAGGACCACATTGTGATTAGCTGCTAATATTAGCTTCATGATGTACTTATATTGTAGATTAACAACTTAAAAGAAAGGATGAACTGTTGTAGTTGTATTGGCCCGAAAATAAGGTATGTATGGCTAGCCAATCTCTTTTGCCGCTAAGGCACGAACCTTTGTCACAGTCTCTCTTATATGAGTCAATAAGATCCTAGATTACACATGTTAAAAGTGTTCATATGTTTGATACACAATATGACTATATACTGTCAAATAACTTCAATTGTCTATTTGATCATATACTTCATTTGCTTACATGTTCACATGTTCCAATATACACCTTACCGCGTCGTTCCAATAATCGGTGGGGAGCACCTCAGTATATGATCACACACAGTTACTAGGAGTCCTATTACACCTACGGCCAACATCAATTCACCAAAACAAGGTTCATCTCATGTAGTCATTATGGACTCGTACAAGGATATTGAGTAGACGGTTGATTTATCAGATTCGACCCTATCTTTCGTAGCATGCATTCCCATCTGTGTTGCAACTGATTCGGTAAGCTACGTGTCCGGTGCACAGAGAACTGCCTTTGGTCCCCCAAACTTACTTACTTGTGGCAACCTTCCGGCCGCCCAATGACCTATAACGCTAGTCACTACTCCCACTGGGGCTAGGAAGTAAGCCCCACAACCAAAGCGGCGAAGAACAAATAGAATTTGCTACAAAAGCCGGCTAACACGTCCTTACTTGGAATGTGCATTTATCCCTAATTTGAATCTACCCATGTTCCTCATTAGTTCCCGTGTTCATGACCCTTTCAATTGAAATCATTTACTTAGTATTTAGTTATCATATCACCTTATAGAGAGATCCCTTAGCTCTCCATTTGAGGAGTTATAGTCTCTATTTTAAATGTCAGTATGCCTCCATTTGGGATGTCCAAATTTGTTTTCAATGAACCATGTACTAAGTAGAATCACTTGCTCACTTGTTAAACAATTTAATGGCTCATTTTCTACATGTCCTCGTGTTCTCACTTATCACATGTCTTCATGGCTCATTTCTGAATATGTCTTAGCCCAATAAGATTCATTGTGTCATATAAGTTCCTAAGTATTACTACATTGATGTTACAATTGTTTCTGTGCCTCAAGTATTTTATTCACTGTTCTATATCCCAAAGCTCAAAGAATTTATGGAAAATCTCAAAGATTAAATAAATGACGTAAAGAAAGTCAGTATAATTACAATTGGTAGCCTAGGGTTGAAACCTCTCATGGGTCGATTTCAAAAGAAAAGCTGTATATTTTTGGATGGTAGCTCAGGGGTTAAAATACCTAGCATGAGCCAATCCTAGTTGATATAATTATGGGTGGTAGCTCAAGTGTTATAATGCCTAGCATGGGCTAATCCTCATTTTTGTATATGTATGAGGACAACATCCAGGAGTTAAAATGCCTAGCATGGGTTATCCTTTTCTACCACTGATTAGTTGGTCATTTGTATGCCTTACAAAGATTATTAATTAAAGAAGAGTAAAGAAAAGAATGTAATATACATTATTCTACAAGTGTAAGCAAAGATGGTCTTTTATCCTTATTTATTAATTTGTTCACGGTGTAAAGCATAGTAGCCCAAGTGTATAATGTTTTACTTGACCACACGATAATGAACAACCATAAGACACTTGGAAAATGATCATATGGTGTTAATGCATGACTTATAGTTCCTCAAGATACTTACGTCTTAGTACATGTATATCTCAGTTGAGTACCTTACTAATTCTTTATCTTGTGTTATCTATTGGTTACTTGTTATTTTGCCTTCTTTACATACCACTATATGTTGTATATGTACTGACGTCCCTATGATTGGGGACGCTGCATTTCTAAAAATGCAGAACGTCCCTATACTTGTCTTCTTCAAAAGTATAAATATTTGGGACCAGAGAGAAAGTGATATATCTTATCTTTTATCAATTTTTTTTATTTTTAGAACTCTTAGAGAGAAAAACTCTTAGGAATTGTTCTTCAATTGGGGTTTTGAATATTGCTCTTGTAATTGAAAATTAGAGAGTGAATCAAAGTGGGTGTTGATTTTAATCGTTGAATTTCATCATATCCTTGGCTTCTATCATGAAAGGTATTATCTCTGACTTTTTATGATGGGTGGATAAAACTCCAATCTCTAGGAGTATATTATGGGGTTGGGTATTGATTTAAATTAATGTGTATGTTGTATTGCTCTATATTTTTGCTGTTCACCATGGATTTAGGATGTTAGCGGGTGATTAATTTAGGGGTTAAGGTGGCCAACTTAATCCTATCTTATCCATGGTTGTTAAGCATTACCGAGCAATGCAATTATACCTCTAATTGGAATCAATACACATCCCTACACTCCTAGATTTGATTACTAATGTCCAAACTCCATTTTATTAAGTTTGTCACTCATACTTGATATTGACATTATATTTTGGTGGAATGATCCACCCAATTGCCTCATTGCTACTTTAGATAAGTTACATCTTAATTCATTTATTGGATTCTTAACCTCACACTAATCCTTGTGGGATTCGATCCCGACTCTTAGTTGGGTACTTTATATTAACAATGATCACTTACTCTTTGGATTTATTTTAAAGAGTAGTTTAAGTGTTATAAAAAATGACATCACTGCCGGAGAGTAGTAGCTAAGAATTCAAGTTGTAAATTAATTTGTATGTTCATCTACTAGTAGTTGAGAAAACTTACATTTGTTCTTGTTGTTGTGTTCTATTAGTAGGTAACACAATAGATGCAAACAATGGTAATGATTTTAGTCGCCATGGGCAGGATAATGAGGTCAAAAATTTGGATGGAATAATTTCCAATGTTACCGAGAAAATTGGAGAATTTCAGTTACCCGGCCCTGATCCAAAGAATACTACCTTTATGCTAACCGAAACAATGTTGCAACTGATTGAAATGAGGGGATTATTCAAAGGTTTTGAACATGAAGATCCTAACGACCACCTCTTGAAGTTTGTGAACGTGTGTGGACCTTTCGAGGTTGAGGGAATCTCATAAGACTCAATGTGGCTGAGATTGTTCCCATTTTCTTTGACAGGTGAGGTATTAGGTGGTTGATTGAGTTGCCACCGGATTCTACCGCCTCATGGATAGAATTGATTGAAGCCTTCCTTGAGAGATTCTTTTCTCCGTCTACAGTAATGAAATTGAGGAAGGATATTCAGAATTTCAAAAGAGTGAACGGAGAACCCGTACATGAAGCGTGGATACGTTTTAAAAGGGTATTGCTACGATGCCCAAGCCATGGTTTTCCTGATAAGCTGTTGTTACAATACTTATACCAAAGTCTTGATGCTGTGAATAAAGGATTGGCTGATCACCTTGTTCAAGCCGGTATATTTAAGCAACCGTTTGTGGTAGCATCAAGATTGCTTGATCAGATGACTAAAATTATGTAACACCCCGCTATTTGAAAGAGCTAGAATTAGAAAGAACCATTTTTGGAAAGAATGAAAATCTGAAATTTGGGAACTTATGTTAAGTATGAGTTTTGGGTCAACTTCAAACGATCATAACTTTTAGTACAAAATGCGTTAGGTGGGCTACATGATAGCAAATGAAAGATCTTTGAATTATCTTTCCAACACCACTGAGTTTGCTAATTTTCGAGCTTGTATGAGAGAAATATGCCCGTTTGAAGTTGGAATGTTTGGATAAGGAAAATCACCCGGATTTAAGAGGGGTATTTTGGTCTTTTTCCTACCCAATTAGTTTAATTCATTTTTAGTAATTTAATTGGGGTCTAAACTGATTTGCTTCATTTTACAAAATTACAAAATTACGCTAGGGCTTTGAGAGAAGATAAAAGAGGAGAAAAGATGAGAAAAGCCAATGTTCGTCGCGTTCTTGAGATTTCACTTGCGGATTTCACCAAGGGTTAATCCCTACGAGGTATGTGAGATCACATAGCGTTGGGTCCGTTCACCCACGCACCAATCATGTTTAATTCAACATATTTGCTTTCTTGAAAGTAGAGTATATGAGTTCTTGATGAATTTTGTTGAAGTTTCGTTTGATTATTGATTTGTTGGGTTTTGGAGGAGTTCTTGAGATGATTTGATGAGATTTAAGGTTGTTTTTGAGTAGATTCTTGTATACTTTAGTTGGGTATTCGAATCTAAGTGTTTGGGGAAGAAACCAATCGAATCTGGACGATTTAGGATTGAAAAACGAGCAAGAAAATTCATGGGTTTTCTGGGCAGGGGGCTGGCGCACCGCGCCACTCAGTGCGCCAGAGGAAGTGCTCAGTAGGGTGGGCTCTGGGGAGCCGCGCCACTCAGTGTGCCCCAACCCAGTTTCTACAGGATAGGGGTTTGCGCCCTGCGCCACTCAGTACGCCAGGGTCGCCAGGTCCTCTACCCTTTCCCTCTTCTTTCCGTTTGAGTTCCCTCGAATTGTACCTATGTTTTCTAGTTGATTTCTACACTCTAAGGTACGTATAAACATCGAGACATCATCCATAAAATGAGATCGTAAACCTTGAATCCATAATTCAAATTCAAGGAAAGTTAAGATCCAAGTCTAGAGAGTTCTTAGAGTCTTTTCAAAAGTCTTTTGCAATTGTTTTAAACTTGTTTTAAAGACTTGAGCATTGGGTTGAGTAAGAGTAAGAGTGAAGTTCATTTCTTTAAAGGATTATATGGGAACTAAGTATTTCCAAGAGTAAAATGTTTTCACATTTAAACAAGAGAGGAAACACCGATTTCCAAGAGAGCTTTTAAGCTAGTTTTTGAGTAATAATCTCAAACCATACAAAGAGTTATATTTTTAAACATATGAGCTAGTTACATTTTTGGAGTAGTATTAAGCACCGATTTGGGGACGAGTTTGAGTTCAGATAATTCAAAGTATCCATAAACCGTGTAGCCAACATGAGTAGAAAAGGGTAATACTTTTTAAGTGATTCCTTAATGCTTTTAGCATAGACTAGTGGATCCACTTAGTAGTAGGTTCTATACCCCCGGCAAGGTATAGGACGGTCCTGGCAGCGTGAGGCAAGATGATGTATCATCACATAGCTCATAGTGATGGTTGTCGGTTAGAGAATCTCCCACATAGTTACTTGTACTTTTATATACAAAACTAAGTACTATTGTGTTTTTGTATACACTGAGTTATTATCTTCATGTTTTAAAGATTTTCTTTATACTGCATCCTTATTACTACTTTATATTGAAATGAGTAGAGTTGAGTTGAGTTGAGTTGAGGTGAGGTAAGTTCTTCAGTTCCTTTTCAGGCTTATGTTTTATTTTAGAATTCCCCTCGCATGCTTGTATATTCAATGTACTGATGCCATTTGGCCTACATCATTTTATGATGCATATACAGGTAACCAGGATCAACATCCAACGCTTCGTTGATCCAGTCGAGAAATTAGAGTCTTTTGGTGAGCCTCCTTGCTTTCCAGAGGATCCCTTTTATTGCTTTGTTTATTTCAGTTGTTAGGATGATCGGGGGTCTTGTCCCGATATCCCTCATAGTATTAGAGGCTTCATAGTCAGTTAGACATTATTAGTTCATTAGTCTTATTTCATTTCAACTGTTTTGTTTTGTTATAAGACTTGAGTTGCCTTATTGGCTAGTGAATGTTTCCTTTACAACATTCTAAGTATTTCATGAGTTTATGTTTGTTGAGTAAAGTCTTCCACTAAGTAGTAAGCCTAGCCAAGGGTTCGCTTGGGGCCAACAATGGTTCTCGAGTGCCAGTCCCGCCCAGGGTGTAGGCTCGGGGTGTGACAAACTAACCAAGCCTGGTACACTAGTAAATTTCATGTTTCACTTCCACATTTGGGAATACTTAAGGAGTAAGAGGTGAAAAATCAAGGGTGATAAAAACATTGCTAAATTAACGGCTCAACTTGATATGTTATCTAAGCATGTTATGGGAAGAAGTGTAAATTCAGTGAATGTTGTGTCTCGGAAGATGTATGAGAAGAGATTCTATTCGAGGGGTGACAATTAGAGGGTTTTCCGTTAAGCTATCTAAGGTTTGCTGAAAATCAGGGTTGGATTGAAAATAGTGAAGGAAGTTGGCATGGAAATGAATGCAGAAATGACAAATATACATCACTTCATGACTTGCAAGGCCCAGTGAGCACTCTAACAGAGGATTTGTTAACAAAAAATCTTGATAAAGTGGAAGGGTCCAATTTGATTTTGAAAGAAATGAAGAGTGACGTTTCAGCATTATCCACTATTGTGATCTCACACTCGTCATCCATTAAGTTCCTTGAAGAAAAGATGGGTCCCTTGACTGCCCTTGTTTATTCAAATCCTAATGAAGAATTGGTGGCCCTTGTGACTGAAAATAAGATGAATGCTAGTCAAGTATCAGCCATAGTAACCTGAAGTGGAAAAACATTGCAAGAAAGAACAAGGGCTGATAATGTAGATGCTCAAAGGGTGGTTGCGGATAATGAGCCACTTAAAGATAAAGTTGAGACACAAACAAAAGAGGTTGAATGTGATCTTAAGCTAAATGTGAAGGATGGCGATGTTGTAGCTCCAACCATGCTTCCCAAAATCAAGATAAATCATCCTTCTCCTCAAAGATTGAGGAAGAAAGATGATAATGTAAAGTTCCAAAAAAATGTTGGGATGGTGAAAGATTTGAAAGTGAATATCCCTTTGGTGTATGCATTGATCGAGATGCCGAGTTATGCAAAATGTATGAAAGAATTTTTGACAAAGAAGAGGATGATAAATTATAAAACAATTGATATTCCATAAACTTGTGGTGCAGTGATGACAAAGAATGCAGTCCTTAAGAAAAATGACCCGGGAGCTTTCACAATTCCGTGTACCATTGGTGCATGCACAGTTGCGAAAGCCTTGTGTGATCTTGGTACGAGCATCAATATATTGTCATTAATGGTCTCTGGTAAGCTTGGGCTTGATGAGCCACAACCGACAAACATGAAACTCTTGATGGTCAATCATTCAATAAAGAGGCCAGTTGGTATGGTCTATGATGTTTTAGTGAAGGTAGATAGAGAAGTTTATGTTTCCCACTGATTTTGTGGTTCTGTATTGTGAGATTGATATTGATATGTCGATTATTCTTGGTGGACCATTCTTGGCCACGGGCAAAGCTCTGGTTGATGTGGAAGCTGGTGAGTTGAAATTCTAAATCAATGATGAAGTAGTTAGCTTTAATATTCACAAATCAATTATGTATCCAAATGATATGCATGTTGTATCTCAATTGAATTAGATTGATAAAGCTATAAAAAGTATTGGGGAAGCCGCATATAGTGGGGAGTCATTGGCAGCTGTTTTAATTATGATCAAGTCGAAATAAGCGACTATGATGAAGTCATAGCTTCTCTTGTAGGCGTAGGCTCACACACTTCGTTTCAAAAGAAGTTAGATCTCGATTTGTCTAGTCTGGAAGCCCCACCTGCCAAGCCATCTATGATTGAGCCACCAAAGCTAGAATTGAATTGAACTTCATCCTCATCTCAAATATATTTTCTTGGGGGATAGCAACACACTACCGGTAATAATTTCTAGTGATCTTGAAGAATGGAAAGTGGAGTTGTTAATCAAAGTCTTGAAAAGGCCCATCAAAGCTTTAGAGTGGTTAATTGCCGACATAGTGGGAATCTCTCTGGTGTGTGCACTCACAAGATTAATTTAACTGAAGGGTACAAACAAAGTATTGAGCACCAAAGTAGGTTAAATCCTCTACTGTAAAGAAGTTGTGAAAATGGAGATCATGATATTGTTGGATGCAAGAGTTATTTTTCCAATTGCAGATAGCGAATGGGTGAGTCCGGTTCAATGTGTTTCTGAAAAGGAAGGTATTACAGTAATCCCAAATGAAAAGGCTGAGCATGTTGCTACTAGGCCCGTGACTGGATGGCAAGTATGTATGGATTACCGGAAATTATATTCATGGACCGAGTACTTGAAGCATTTAGAGATGGTACTTCAAAGAGTACTTGAAGCATTTAGAGATGGTACTTCAAAGATGTGTGGATTCCAAGTTGGTACTTAATTGGGAGAAATGCCATTTCATAGTTAAGGAAGGAATCGTGCTTGGGAACAAAATTTTCAGAGATGGTACTGAAGTAGACTAGGCCAAAATTCAAGTGATTGAAAAGTTACCCCCCAATTTTAGTGAAGGGAGTGAGAAGTTTCCTTGGCCATGCCGGATTCTATCGGCGATTTATTAAGGATTTAAAAAAAAATAGCTATTCCATTGTGTAGGCTTCTTGAAAAAGAGTGCACTTTTGAATTTGATGCTTCCTTTTTAGAGGCTTTTGTGAGATTAAAAGCAAATCTTGTTTCAGCCCCTATAATAATAGACCCCGATTGGATTCTTCCTTTCGAAATGATGCGTGATTCTAGCAAATTGATCCTTGGAGTTGTGCTTGTGCATCAGAAAAAACAAGTTCTTTCATCACATCTATTATGCTAGCAATACCTTGAATTATGCTCAAAAGAATTACACTGTCACAGAGCAAGAGTTGTTTGCCATCGTGTATGGGTTTGAAAAGTTTAGAGCATATTTGTTGGGTACCAAAGTGGTTGTGCATATGGATTATGATTCTCTTAGATACTTGATGACAAAGAAAGAAGCCAAACCTAGACTCATCCGGTGGGTGATTCTACTCCAAGAGTTTGATTTTGATGTAAGGGATAGAAAGGGGTGTGAAAACCAAGTAACCGATCACCTATCAAGGCTTGAAGCAGATGTTGTAGCAACCGGGGGAAGAGACATCAATGATGCTTTCCTTGATGAATTGGTAATGTTGATTAGTCAAACTTCAATCCCTTGGTATGCCGATTACGCCAATTTCATTGTATGTGGGTTGTTACCTGAAGGTTTGAATAGTCATCAAAAGAGGAAATTCTTATTTGATGTGAAGAGGTATATATGAGATGAACCTTTCCTTTTTAGGGAATATGTTGATAACATTATCCGGTGTTGTGTGCCTGAAGTGGAGGTGCAAGATATACTTGAAGCTTGTCATGCTTCGCCGGCGGAAGGTCATCTTGGAGGCATACATTACAGCTTCTAAAGTTTTACAATGTGGTTACTTTTGGCTCACAATGTTCAAGGACGCTCATGTCTTTTGTAAATGTTACGTGCAATGTCAAATGCAAGGGAGTATTTCAAGGCGACATGAGCAACCTTTGTCATATATTATCAAGATTAAGCTATTTGATGTTTGAGGAATTGATTTCATGGGGCCTTTTCCTAGTTCTTTTGGGAACAAGTAGATTCTTGTGGCAGTCGACTATGTGTCCAAATGGGTAGATGCAATAGCACTACCAAACAATGAAGTAACATAAAGTTGCAACACTGTACCATCCACAATCTAGTGGGCAAGTTGAGGTGTCTAACAGGGAGATAAAGAGCATCTTGCCAAAACACTGAATGTCCACCGCACTGATTGGTCTAACAAGCTTGATGACGCCCTACAAGCCTATTGAACAACCTTCAAATCCCCTATTGGAATGTCTCCGTAAAATTGGTAATTGGGAATACCTGTCATCTTCAAGTTGAATTAGAGCACAAAGCCTTATGGGCACTGAAGAGGGTGAATTCAAAATTGCGAAGTGGCAGCCAAAAATCATGTGATTCCACTACTTGAATTGGATGAGTTTTGGTTACAAGCATATGAAAGCTCCACACTCTATAAAGAGAAAGTTAAACGGTGGCATGATACAAAGATCTTGCCTTGGGAGTTTAGAGTGGGTGAACTAGTCCTACTTTTTAATTCACGATTGAAACTCTTCCCGGGTAAGCTAAAGTCCAAGTAGACTAGTCAGTACACAATCACGAAGGTGTATGAGATCAGAGAAATTGAAGTTGAAGATGTAAAAGGTGTCAACTTCAAAGTTAACGGCCAAAGGTTGAAGGTATACTTAGGGAGGGTGGTGATGTGAGAGTTGTTGAAGTGGTGTACTTGGATGATGCTTTAAAGCAAATCCACACCAAGCCGCGACGTCAAATCAAGCGCTTCTTGGGAGACAACCCAAGTATTAATGGTATTCAATAATGTGGTTGTTACTTGTGCAGGATGGAAAGAAGATAGGCGATTGGGAGGCCCATTAGGTGACCCGCTGAAGTCACTAAGTGAAGCTCCAACGAGTTCTCCCTTTGGGAAGCTCATATTTATGTGAGCACTGTCATACTCAGCGACATACACCTCTAATTTGGTGATCCGCCAATGATGTTGGATGAAACCGACTCATTTTTCCCAATGAACTGCGTAAATTAAGGGGGTGTATAGTCAAATTCGGGGATACATATAGAAACTCGATGATGTACCTATCTACTTTAGGCGATCAGTCTACAGCTCATCGGGTTGGAAACAAATTTCTCATGCACTACAGGCACGGTCGACGATCTGTCAAAGTTTGGCGTTACACCGACCTGGTCACCGATCTCGAACTTCAGGCATTCAGGGAGTCCCTCAATCTAAGGTTGTTTATTTCTTTTCTTTGCATTGAGGACACTGCACTTTTCTTTGGTGGGGTGTGAGGCACTTTGGGTGGCCACCCTATGCTAAATAGTGTCAGTTGGACTTTTGTCTCTTTATCCTTTGCTTCGTGACATGCTTGAGTTTTCTTTGATAATGATGTGAAGATCCATTGTGTTTCATATCGATTTCTTGAATAGTACTCATGATGAGAAATGTGTCTAGTGTTGAAAATGCAAGAAGAAATTGGTGTAGATGCACTTTTGAGTGATCTTCTTGAATCTTGTGTTAAATAGTTGCGTTTTGATGCGATCCTTGCAATGAACATCGCACGCAAGCTTTTGATATTCTTGGACTGTGCTAAATGATTGTGTTTGAAGTTTGATGTGTGGTGAGGTTTTACTTCGAAGCATGTTTGTGAAATCCTAGAATTTGCCTTGTTAGTCCAAGTGTCTAGCTTTGGTAAGTGTAAGGAATGATCTTGGTCAGAAATTTTGAGAGGGAACCCAAATTTGCATATCCTTTTCTGAGTACCTTGTGAGGGTGTGCAACCGTTTTGGCACCAATTGAGTCTAAACCTTTTGTTGACAACCACATTGAAACCTCTTGAGCCAAATTTCCCCTAGCTTCTCACCCAAAATCCTTTCCGAAGCATTGGTTTGTTTGAATTTCCAACTTAGGACAAAATCCTAAGTTGGGTTGTGGAAAGGAAGGAGGAAGGAAAGCCAAGTGAAAGACAAAGAAAGATGAATGACACTCAACTTTGAAGGGTGTTATAAAAAGAATGAACCCATATATATATATATATATGTATATATATGTATATATATGTATGTATATATATGTATATATATGTATATATATGTATGTATATATATGTATATATATGTATGTATATATCTGTATATATATGTATGTATATATATGTATATATATGTATGTATATATATGTATATATATGTATGTATATATATGTATATATATGAGTTAGTGATGAACAACTTTTTAAAAATTGCACTGAAAAAGAAAGTTCGATGAAATAAAAAAGCGTTTCTAATAAAATGATTGACAAGTCAAAGTTTGAGTTCTCAAATGAAAAGAACATGAGAAGAGGTGACAAGAAGGCAATACTATTAGAAATAGATGAATTAATAAACCAAAGATGGTACAACTTTGATGAAATAACCTTAAGAGATCAGCTAGAAATAAACTCGGACATATTTTCAGACATAGATTTATATGATTAATTACAAACACCAAAAATATTGGTTAAAAACCTTAGAAGACATAAATCTACTACAAAAACTCATATTCGAAAATATAAATAAATACACTGAAACTCGAGAAACA
>JAJONR010005185.1:0-34647 GCA_029582245.1 Solanum etuberosum
TTATACAACTTTTATTGATGAAAAAACTTTAGTTACTATTCTAAAGATAATTCCTCTTAATAAAGACCTGCAGGAATTGATAATATGTGAAATCATCAGCGATATTATTAGAGAAGATTTATCTATACATGATTATGAAGAAATTGTTGATATCAATAATGATAATTATTACAGTGACTATTATGACATATCCGAATAAAGCAAAGTGTTATGTTTGTAGGATGGACCCTCCTTGGACTACCAAGGGCAGAGGTAGGAATAATAATACAAGACGAAGATCATCCCCAGTATTTTTAGCTTCCGCATAGTACATGATTTACTTAGTTATTTTTCAATATGCTTGTTATATGCCAGACTCAGGGTTAGCTTGGGGTCACTCGTGATCCTAAGTCTCGTGTTACGTCTAGGGGGTAGCCTCGAGGCATTACAAACTTGGTATCAGAGCATTAGGTTCAAGAGTCCTAAGGTGTCTGAAAGCCGCATTAATTAGAGTTTTTTTCATCAGTGTGAAGCGCGACACATCTATGATGGGGAGGCTACGAAGTATTTTAAGAAAAATTTCACTTCCTTTGCTATTTTTATCGTGCGTGAGGTGTGATTCAACTTCTCCTTTCTAATCCATCATTGTACGTTTCAGATCATGATTCCTCGTCGAGCTAACACACAGAATGCTAATGCAGTTCCTCCGGTACAAAACCATGAGGTTACGAATGCAGAATTTTGGAATGTGATCCAGCTCTTGGCTCAGAGTGTAGCCAGTCAGAACAGTCAACAGGCCACAGTTCCTGCAAACACTATTGGTGGATCAGCTGCAGCTAGGGTTCGAGACTTTGTTTGGATGAATCCGCCTGAGTTTCTAGGGTCACAGGTTGCTGAGGATCCACATAACTTCATTGATGAAGTTAAGAAGATCCTAGAGGTGATGCAAGTGATCGGAAGTGATAGGGTGGAGCTGGCATCCTACCAACTCAAGGATGTGGCTCATATTTGGTTCGTGCAGTGGAAGAAAAACAAGGGTGAGAATGCAACTCCTGTGACATGGGACTATTTTGTTGGAGCTTTTCTGGATAGGTTCTTCGAGAGAGAGTTGATGGATGCTAAGGCTCAAGAGTTTATGAACTTGAAGTAGGGTTCAATGTCGGTCCAAGAGTACGGGTTTAAGTTCACCCAGCTCTCCAGGTATGCTCCACACATGGTTGCCGATCCAAGGGCACAAATGAGTAAGTTCTTATTTGGGGTATCCAATCTGGTGAAGACCGAGTGCAGGAATGCTATGTTTCTGGGGGATATGGATATCTCCAGACTAATGACTCATGCTTAGCAGGTAGAGGGAGATAAGCTTAGGGAAATGGCTAAGGATAACAGAAAGCCAAGGACAGGAAATTATGAATACTCACAGCAAAAGTCGGGCGGTGGGAATGGCTCACAGTTTCAACAAAGGTCTACAGCCCAGCACCTTCATCAGCTAGTGCTCCATTCCCCAGGTTTTGACAGGATCAGAAAGCTAGGGTACCAGGCTCTAAGTCTCAGGGGAGTGCTTCAGGTAAAAGGACTTTCCCAACTTGTCCAAAGTGTTGTAAGAATCATCCGGGAAAGTGTGTTGCAGGCAGAGAGGAGTATTTTGGGTGTGGTCAGTCTGGTCACAGGTTGAAGGATTGCCCTTCTGCCAGGCAAGGACAAGGAGGTAACAGGGCTCAACCTACTACTTCAGCAGCACCAGCAGGTCACCCCACTCAGCAGGGTGCCTCGGCTGGTACAAGAGGCGGTCAGCTAAGAACAGGTTGTATGCTCTCTAGGCTCATCGAGACCAGTAAGATTCTCTTGATGTGGTCACTGGTACATTGAGAGTCTTTCATTTAGATGTTAATGCATTGTTAGATCCAGGGTCTACTCTGTCTTTTGTAACTCTATATATAGCAGTAAACTTTGGTGTCAGTTTAGAAACTCTGTTAGAACCCTTCTCAGTCTCTACTCCAGTTCGCGACCCAGTTATAGCTAGACGCGTATATAGGAATTGCCCTGTCACAGCCCCTCAAAAAGTCACCTCAGCAGATCTTTTAGAGTCAGAAATGGTAAATTTCGATATCATTCGAGGCATGCATTGGTTACATTCCTATTATGCCTCAGTCGATTGTAGAACTAGGATCGTTCGGTTTCAGTTTCCAAATAAGCAAGTCATAGAGTGGAAGGGTAGTAGCTCAGCGCCTATAGGTCAATTCATCTCTTTCCTTAAGGCCAGAAGAATGATGGCCAAAGGGTATATCTATCATCTTGTTTGGGTTAAGGATTCAAACTCCTAAACCCCAACTCTTAAGTCAGTCCCAATAGTTAATGAGTTTCCCGAAGTGTTCGCAGAAGATCTTCGCAGAGTTCCTCCTGAAAGGGAAATAAACTTCGGAATATATCTCCTTCAAGATAGCCATCCTATTTTGATTCCTCCTTACACAATGTCTCCAGCTGAGCTTAAGAAATTGAAAGAGAAGTTGAAAGACCTTCTAGATAAGGGCTTCATCAGACCTAGTATCACTCCAAGGGGTGCTCCGGTGTTGTTCATGAAAAAGAAAGATGGTTCTCTCAAAATGTGCATTGTCTATCGTCAGCTGAACAAAGTCACAATCAAGAATAAGTATCCCATCCCCAGGATAGATGACTTGTTCGACCAACTTCAAGGTGCTATTTGTTTTTCTAAGATAGACCTCAGATCCGACTATCATCATCTCAGAGTCAGAGATAGTGACATCCCAATACAGCCTTTAGGACTCGGTATGGTCATTATGAATTTGTAGTTATGTCTTTTGGACTAACAAATGTTCCTGCAACTTTCATGGACTTAATGAACATGGTGTTCAAAAAGTATTTGGACTTGTTTGTTATCGTCTTTATTGATGATATCCTCATTTATTCTCGGAATGAGGAGGAGCATGTGACTCATCTGAGAGTTGTTCCTCAAACTCTCAAAGATCTCCAGCTATTTGCTAAGTTCAACAATGTGAGTTGTGGTTACAGCCCGTCGCTTTCCTTGGTCATGTGGTATCCAGTGAAGGAATCTGAGTGGATTCTCAGAAAATTGAGGCAGTACAGCACTAGCCCAGACCCACCTCTCCAACATATATCAGAAGTTTCTTGGGTTTGGCCGGTTATTATAGGAGGCTTGTTGAAGGATATTCATGCATAGCTTCCCGATTGACCAAGTTGACTCAGAAAAATGTCAAATTTCAGTGGTCAGATGAGTATGAGAAAAGCTTCTCAAAATTGAAGACTAGGTTGACTACAGCTCCTGTCTTGACTCTACCACATGGTTCAGACGGTTATGTGATTTATTGTGATGCCTCCAGGGTCGGCCTAGGTTGTGTGTTGATGCAGCGAGGTAAGGTCATACTTATGCATCTAGACAACTTAAGGTCCATGAGAATAATTACCCGACTCATGACCTCAAACTTACAGTCGTAGTATTTGCCCTAAAGACTTGGAGACACTACTTGTATGGTGTTCATGTTGATCTATATCATAAGATCCTCAAGTATGTGTTCACCCAGAAATATTTGAATCTTCGTCAGAAGAGATGGCTTGAATTCCTCAAACACTATGACATGAATGTGCTTTACCATCCGGGTAAGGCCAATGTAGTGGCTGATGCTCTCAGTAGACTGTCTATAGGTAGTGTAGCACATGTTGAGGAAGAAAAGAAAGAGTTAGCCAAAGATGTTCACCAGTTTACTCTCTTAGGAGTTTGGCTTACGGACACATCAGATGATGGTGTGATAGTTCAGAATGGATCAGAATCTTTATTGGTAGCGGAGGTTAAGGAAAAATAGGACAGTGATCCTATATTACTTCAGTTGAAAGGTGCAGTTCATCAGCAGATAGTTGAGGTTTTCTCCCAAGGGGGAGATAGTGTGCTTCGTTACCAGGGTTGCTTATGTGTTCCTAATGTGGGTGAGTTGAGGTAGCAGATCCTTACAGAAGCTCATAACTCCAGGTATTCCATTCATCCAGGTGCCACTAAGATGTACCATGATCTACGGGAAGTCTTTTGGTGGAACGGCATGAAGAGGGACATAGCAGACTTTATGGCTAAGTGTTCTAACTATCAACAGGTTAAGGCAGAACATCAGAAACCAGGAGGTATGACTCAAGAGATTAACATTCCTACATGGAAGTGGGAAGTGATAAACATGGACTTCATTAAGGGTTTACCTCGTACTCGCATACATTATGAATCCATTTGGGTGATAGTGGACAGAGTCACGAAGTCTGCTCACTTCTTGGCTGTCAAGACTACAGATTCAGTGGAGGACTACGCCAAACTCTACATCAATGAGGTAGTCAGGTTGCATGGGGTTCCCTTGTCTATCATCTCAGATAGAGGTCCTCAGTTTACATCTCATTTCTAGAAATCATTCCAGAAAGGTCTTGGTAGTCAGGTAAATCTCAGTACAGCATTTCATCCATAGACGGATGGTCAGGAAGAGTGTACCATTCAGACCTTATAGGAAATGTTGAGAGCTTGCGTGATCGATTTCAAGGGTAGTTGGGATGATCACCTACCTCTCATAGAGTTCGCCTATAATAATAGCTTTCATTCCAGTATTCAGATGGCCCCGTATGAGGCACTATATGGGCGTAGATGCAGGTCCCCAATTTTTTGGTTTGACGTAGGTGAAGAAGACTTAATTGGTCCAGATTTGGTTCATGAGTCTATGGAGAAAGTTCAGCTCATCAGAGATAGACTAAAAACAGCTCAGCGTTGTCAGAAGTCCTATGCAGATGTGAGGAGAAGGGACTTAGAGTTTGAAATTGATGATTCAGTTTTCTTGATGGTTTCACCTATGAAGAGGGTGATGAGATTTGGCAAGAAAGGGAAGATCAGTCCTAGATATGTAGGTCCTTACAGAATCCTAAAAATGGTTGGTAATGTGGCTTATGAGTTAGAGTTGCTAGCATAACTAGCAGTTGTTCATCTAGTCTTTCAAATTTCCTTGTTAAAAAAGTGTGTGGGTGATCCGGCATCGATAGTACCTTTAGAGAGTGTGGTTGTAAAGGATAGCCTCACCTATGAGGAGATTCCAGTTGAGATTCTTGACCGTCAGGTTCGTAGGTTGAGAAATAAGGAAGTCGCTTCAGTAAAGAATTTGTGGAGGAGTTAGTCTGCAGAGGGAACTACTTGGGAAGCAGAAGCAGCCATGATGGCCAAGTATCCTCACCTCTTTCCTTCCAATTCCGTTTCAGATTGAGGTAATAGTTCCTCTCCAGTCTCTCAGTTTACTCTTGTGTAATTCAGTATCAGTATCTTGTTCCCTCAGTTATCCTTGCATTTCAGCACATTTGCATGTTCATGGAACTCAGTTCAGTTAGATATCAGTTTCTAGTACCCAAAAATAGGGATTATAGCCCTTCTATCCGTACTCAGCTTGTTTAGACTTCATTCGAGGACGAATGTTCCCAAGGGGGAGATATTGTAACACCTCAAATTCGAGAAGATGGAAAAAATGCAGCTTTCCAGGATCTTTTGTCAGAACCAACAGAAGTCACCGATAGACCGTGTGTCAGACCGTAGGTGCAGTCTCGTCATTGGGTTCCAGACTTAGGGGTCTCTGATCCCACCCACGGCCGACCACTAAGGTCTGTGGTTGGACCTATGGACCGTAGGTCCGGCCTTAGGTGAGGGTCAGCAGCTATTTAGAGAAAAATGGCTTTTGGATCAACTTCAAACGGTCATATCTTTTAGCACAAATTGAATTAGGTGGCCCATGACCTATCAAATTAAAGGTAATTATGTCTTCTTTTCAACGCCACAGAGTTTGCTAAAGTCAATGCTTAGAGTAAAAGGTTATGCTCGTTTTAGTTAATACCTATCGAGCAGAGCACAAACCATGACCCATTTGATGGGCAGTGGTTCAAACGATGGCCCGTCAGTCCCCTCATGAGTGGCACTTCGTCAGCTTTTAGTCGAGGTCATTTTTGTCTTTTCTCCTATTCTTTGGGCACTTAAATTACGTCATTTGATGCCTAAACTACATCGTTTTACTCAGTCTAAGCCTAATAATCTAGTCAGACATACCCAGAACCCTCATTCTCTAAAAAATCATCCAAGTTAGAACGAAAAGAAGAGAAAGAGGCGCTAGTTTCTTCCAAGAAAAAGCAGAGGTTTTCATCAAGTTCAGCACCAAAATCTAAAGGGTTTCTCCATGGATTTCATCACCAGGTATGTGGGATTTCACTTGTGGGTTCCTTTCACCCATTAGGTCCATAGAATTCAGTTAATTCTTCAAATTCTCATAAACTGTCGAGACCTAGGGTTTCTAGATTTTCAAGATTTATTATTATTATGGTTCCTTTGATCTAAATAAACATGTTTCTTGATAATTTAGTATAATTTCATGTGTAACACTCAGAACCCTAGCTTGTGTAAATTTATCCTAGTTCATGAATTATACTTGCTAGGCCAGTCAGACATAAATTCATGCTTTAGATTTCGAATGCTATATTCTCAATATATAAATGTTGCATTCTCAGTTAGCATGTGAGTTTTGAGCTATTCAGTATTTATTACATTTTAGCTTCTTAAATATTCAGTTGGGAGTAGACTTAGCACCGAGTTGGACTCGGGTTCAGCATACCCTCAAAGTCCCAAAACTACATGCCAATATAGGTTGAGAAATCCCCTCTGTTGGGTATCAGATCTAGTGATCATGCTACAATCATGCCTCTATACCCCTGGCAAGGTATATTGGGTCCTCTCGATGGGTTGTATACATTGGAGTCCAGGTTTAGCTCACGTGGTTTATGTCGGTTAATAGTAGCTCCCACAGTCAGACTATTAGTGCATCGACCAGGGTTTTAGCAGTTACTTCAGTATACAGTTCAGCATGTTATCTTCATGATCAGTTGTGGGTCATTGCATTCATTTTATCTTTCAGTTATACTTTAGTACATGTCTGTATCCTTGTTCATATTATATCATTGCTCAGTTGTGCATTGTTCAGCTTGTATACTTTGTTCAGCTTAGCATGTCTATATCATGCATGCTCAGTACATTCCAAGTACTGACGCATACTTTGCGCTACATCATTTCATGATGTAGGTTCAGGAACTCAACATCCAGATCATGCTTAGATCAATTCTTGATTCAACTTCAGCAGCTTCAGTTGTGAGTCCTCATACTTCGAGGAAAATAGACATGCTTTCTATTGTAGTCTTAATTTCCAGTTTTCAGTTTTGTTAGAGTTAGCTAGGGGCATGTCCCAGCAACTCAATTCAGTAGAGGCTTTTCAGACACAGTAGTAGATTCAGCTTGAGTTGTTAAGTATTTTTTTCAGTTATCACTAAACTCCTATTATTTTAGATATATATTCAGACTAGTTGGATTTTTCCCCATTTTTAGATATCCACTGTTTTTAGCTTCCGCATAGTACATGCTTTACTTAGTTATTTGTCAGTATGCTTGTTATATGCAAGAGTCAGGGTTATCTTGGGGTCACTCGTGATCCTAGGTCCCGTGTTACGTCTAGGGAGTAGACTCGGGGAGTGAAAACTATGATCACACCTAATTTAAATGATTTTACTCTCTAAATTCATGTATTTATATATACAATAGAAAATCTCCTATGGTTACCTAAACACTTGTCTAAATTGTTATATTAAAACAAACTACATCCCTACGTATCAAGTCTTTTAGGTACGGTATCTGGACTTCACCAGTCTTATTACTTGTGCGACCATGTACACTAGTATGTGTGTTAGAAGTTGACCCCGAAATTTATAGCTTTTCTATTGTTACTTTTTCATACATGTATTGATAGTTTGATATTAGCTTTGTTTGTGTTTTATAGGTACAATATCTATTTTGCAAATACTTTGGCGTATAACAATGAAGTAGTCAACTCTTATCTTATCCTAAAAGACTACTTCACTAGTAAAAGAAGTGTCACAACGCAACGTATGCACTAGGCGTAACATGGCGTATAGAACTCCGAGAGGCCCTACACAAGACACTTAGCATACATCATACAAGATAATAGAATTAAATACTTTAAAAGATAACATTTCATACAAAAGAGTTTGACAAAAGCGACAGTCTAAACATAAGTCTCAGAGCCATCTAATAAATTATAAGGGAAATGATTTGGACGTAACCCATACATCACATACCAAAATCTGAAATAAAATACCAGAAATTAATAAAAGAGTCTCAATCCTCAGAACGTGAGGACCCACCAATCTTCAAAGTCTATGAAGGGTCAGCAAGCCATGAGTATGTGAGGTAGGAGCGTCGGACTCTGCATTAGTGAAAAAATGTAGGCACAAATATGCATTACTACATGAAATTTACTAAGTATGAGGCAGTATGCATAAACATATGCATGATAAAATATATGACTTCAAACGATTAGGCATGATCATAATGGGACATTTAAAATCTTTTAGAGAGAAATGATATGGAAAGCATGAAAACCTAGTCAAGTACATTAACATAAAAGACATAAGAAAAGTTTTAAAGAAAATATAATCATTTTATGGGATCTTATCTTTAACCGACAATAAGATCATGAGAGCTACATCATGGTGTCACGACCCGAGCCTACACCCTGGACGTGGCTGGCACTTGAGAATCATTGTTGGTTCCCAAGCGAACGCTCATCCTAGCTGACTACAAGCGGAAGACTAACTCAAGAATACACAAGCATCAAACTGAAAGAAAGGATACATGAAAATTTTCTTTAAATGTCAAAACAATCTAAATATACTAAGTATGAACATAGATTTTAAATAAAACATCTGAAATTGAAAGACTCCTCAAAAGAACTACTACTAACAACTTATAAAATTGGAGTACTTCGAAAGCAAGGAGGTCTCACTAATAAGAAGACGAGCGGATGAAGTGATATCAACAGACTCTTGTTGAGGATCCTAATAACTTGTATCTTCATCATTAAAAGATACAGGTCTAATGACATCAGTACATTGAACGTACGAGTATGTAATATAGCTGAATAACAAATAACTCAAAGAAAGGACTGTAATAGATAACAATGTACTCAAGCTGAATGTAAAGAAATAAAGGAGTTAAATCATTTAAAGATTTACAAAATACTTTCTCATCTCTGAACTCAACATAATAAGTGATATATAAAAATACACTTTAAATTTATTGGGAGATTCTCTAACTGACAACCATCACTATGAGCTACGTGATGATACAACGTCTTGCCCATGCTTCCAGAACTGTCCTATACCTTGTCGGCATATAGGACACCTCAACTAAGTGGATCCACTAAGCTCTGCCCGAAGGCACTTACGATTCATCTAAAAAGTATGATCATGTACCCATGTTGGCATACATGGTTTCTAAGGAATGTGAGTTGTCTAAACTCATCCCCATATCGGTGCTCAATACTACTTTCAATAATATATATACTCATGGTCAATGTTTAAAAACATATTGTTCCTCTGGTTTGAGATAATTCCTCAAACAATCCTCTTTAAAGAGGTAAAATATCTTTGAACTCATAACTCATTTAGAAATCAAAGTTTCTCTTTTATCAGTGTAAAATCTGATACCTTTGGGAATACTTAGTTCCCTTATACTCTTACTCAATTCATACTTGAAAACTCTTTCTCAAAAATATATAAAAATTATATTGTGATATGATCATTGATGACTCGGGAAGTCATACTGCATAAAGATTGATGGTATATCTAGATACCATATTGCTTAAACATTGATGGCATACTCGACTGTCATACTAATCATGTTTTAAAAACTTTTTCTCAACACTCCTCTTTACTTTCTCAAAAACTCAGTTTAAAACTCAAATGTTGGCTTTAAAAAGCTTCTCAAAATTTATAACTCAATTAATAGGGTTCATGCGGAATTATGGACATGAACGACTCAACACAGGGGTATTAATAGCAATATGGAAATTCAGTACTCAGAACTCAAGAACGCAAGAACTCAAGGACTCAAGAACTCAGAACTCAGAACTTAACGATACCACTCATCTCAAGAATACTCAATTCATATGGTTCATGTTGAAATATAGACATGAACGAATCAACTCAAGAATCTTAATGCATAACATATAGCAATTCAATAATTATGAATAGAATTTCAAAAGAATGAGGAACTCAAGAACTCAAAATCAACTTATCTCAAGAATACTTAAATATAGGGGTACAATCCTAGATTTCTCTTTTACTCATTTGAAAGTAGATATAGGGCGTGAGGATGAACTAGTCCAACACTATGATAGGCTTACATACTTGGAAGAATAAGGTTCTTGAAGAATCTTGAAGAATCTTGAAGAAGAACTTGATTAGAAGCCTTGAAACCCTAGCTTGAAGGTAAATAATGAAAAAAACCTTTCTTGAGATTCTTGAATTAGTTTCTAGAAATCTCTATGGCCAAGAATTATGATTTTCATTAGTGATTCATAATTGTATGGAGGAATTTGAGTTGGAAAGAATGGAATTCTTGGAGAAAGACTTACCTTGAAGAAGTCTTCTACTTTAATTTTTCCTTAGGGTTTTGCCTTAGGGTTTGAGAGAGAAGAGAATGATGGATTAAGAGATGAAAATCTGATTGTTTTGGGTCTTTAATTAGTCAAGATATTTGTTTAGGGCTTTGTTAGAGGTAAAAAGACAAAAAGACCCTTTTTTAATGTTTTCCGTAGGCTAATTCGTCACTGCACTGTATCTGATTACTAAAATGATCGTAACGTTTTACGCAAAACTTGGATTGTTGTGAAATTGGTGGCGTTGGAAAGAAGATTCAAATAAATTAAATTTGATAGGTTATGGGCCACGTCACTCTTTATATTCTATGAGATATGGTCATTTGAAGTTGACCCAAGTAGAATCTTACATCAAAACTTAATCGGTAAGAAAACTTTCAACTCCACTTTGTGCTAGGAGATTCTAGGGACCTTAATTGATATACAAAATCATTCCCACACTAAATAATTTACCTTTAGACATATGGCCAATTTAATAATCACCCGATACGACCTTACATTTAAACGAAGAATAGTTCGAATCTTAACTTAGAAAATTTTGGGGTGTTACAATATCTCCCCTTGTGATCATTCGTATGGATAAACTGAGGATGGAAGGGAAAGGAGTTACTCTTACTATCTTTCTGACTTTTGAACTTGTCTACTAACATAGGTGGAGCTTATTCATACTAAGAGTTTGGAACTCTTTATAGAACATAAGTTGCAAACGATATGAGTTTGAACATAGTCACGCTCTATCTAAAGCTATTTGACATAAAGCAACGATATCTGGGCATGAAGTGAGAATAGGAACACTATGCCTCGAGTAATATGACAGGTAACTGTTAAGCTTAGCAACACTTCTCAACGATGCTCTCCTTTATGATAACTACATTGCATTAGTTGCAACTCCTAGCTCTGGCTAGAGTATATGACTACTCTTACAAACGTCTTAGTCAAATCGCTTGCTCTTACTGCGTTCAAGTCTAATATCTAATCCACAAGGTGCGAGATGGTTATACTTATCTAAGCCACAAGATTTAGGTTCTATACCGCTATAGGGAGTCTCATCCCAAGAATACTTCTCCTTATAACTACATTCAACCAACCTTGAGCGCATATCAAGAAACACCTGATGCATCATGCATTATTCCACATGTTAACAACACCACATTTAAGCCTAGTAATATAACCACTGTATGGAATCCTACTAACCAATCCTTCTAAGAATTTCTCATTCTCTATTATCTCTACCAACTAAAATTTCATGCATTACTACCAGGAAACGACTAATTTCTCTCACTTAACTATTACTCATAGTAAAACACAATCCTATTCCTCCTCCACATTATAACTTTAGATGGAATAAGAACACCACCACTACCACAATAAGAAATATCAACCCTCTTCTTCTATTATTACTCAACAACTATCGACAACATCACTATCAAAGCTGAAAAGAATCACTGAAAGAGCTTATGAGAGTAAATCACGAACTCGTAAAACTGAGAATACTATGAGATACGAGTGCTTATATGAATAGGTTCATGTCATGAGACTGATATCTGTAACTTTATGGAGTAATATTGAGATGAATGGGCTAATGTTTTTTCCCCTCATTCTGGGAACTAAGCATAGATGTGAATCACTCTGAAGTGTATGAGCATAGGTTATGGACACAATTCTGATATTAGAAACATCAATAAGATATTGGAATGACTTAACTTTGAGGAATACGCTAGATTATGAATGGCTTGATACATCACTTGACTTGATTTCTCATTTTATCATCGCCCCCTTGGGTATGGAGTTGACACTCTAAAGCTATGGATCTATTCCCATCATCTCTAAACTGGTCTACATTTGCTTTACTCTAATACTCGATAAAGGCTTATCTCATGGCTACTCAACCCTCCAGGTGCTGGTACTAGGGTTCCTTCTAAGACTTCTTTCTAAGATGCTTCTATTAACCTCTTCTCATTGGCTTATAAGGACATTTCATCTAACTCTTATGAAAAATAAATAATGCTTACATCAGCCTATTCCACATTAACAACTCAAATATACTATCTAGGCACGCAAGAAAAATCATTAACTTAATTGGAAGCTCGTCTGACTACGTATGATCTCGGGTACACCTCTTAATGGTCTTGTTACTCTAATGAATTAGCCGCACTTTATTGCTCTCATCTAAAAGTCAGAATCCCACACTTGTACCACTCACATTCATTGCCACTAATATCTTAATTCCTCACCTACTCTATGTAAAATTTACTAGATTGGATCTCAAAACTAATATCATCACCCTCATGTTACCATTATTTTATCACGACACTCATCTCAAATTCAAGCTTAGTGTCTAGTACTAGACACGGATATTAGTATAATTGCTCACATACTATACTAACTTATAACTACAAGATAAAATTAAGAAACACTTACTCACTAAGACCTCATGACAAGTAGTCAATCTTTATCTCTCAATCTACATACTTACAGACTATTGTCACATTCCTTTTCACAATTTAATTACTATTTATCCATTCACTATACATCATTGCCTAATTAGTTCTATAACCCTCTGAATAATATGGGCTATCCCTTAAAAATCATAAGTCTATCTTAGATCTATCACCTTATCACTACTCTGCTCTTTTACTCAACACTTATACTTGGCCTTTACTAACACAATGTTATATTGACAGAAACTCTTTTTTGGTTAAAGTATACTCTAACTCATCCATACTAGTAACTCTTACTATACCTTCTATCATGAAATCTACACAAACTCATCACTTCTTAGTCTACCCATAAGAGAAAACTCCTCATTAATAACCTACAAGGTTCATGACTACAATAACATAATTTTCTACATCTCTATCTCCCTTTCTTAGATTACTGAATCTCTACATGCATTTTTTCTAACTTTGGGCACTTTTACTATTACTGCATATAACCTCGTAACTCCTACTTTATTATCAGGTGCAAATACTACCCAAGCTCTAAAACACACTTCCTCATAAGAGTCCCAACTGAAACAAGATTTAGAGAAGAGAGTACATATCACTTTTAGCTTATACGCACGGTTCATATGAATAAGAGTGCATTCTTTCAAAACTCAACACTTAACTCACTCACGGCTTTTCGCAAGACCCGCTGCAGTCTCATGACTTTTTCAAGATTTTTGCTGAGAGTAACTCATCGATAAGGATCTGGCTTTGCTTTTCAACTACCTTGAGTATGAGGGGTATTCGAATGGATATGAGAAATGCACAAGTTTGAATAAGTTCCTTATGACATAAAACTATTGCAAGATTTAGAGTATTAAAGAATGGAAACTTTTCTAAATGCATGTAGTCCCTCATTAATAGAAGTGGGGCCCTCACAACCATAAATAAGATCCTACTTGACACGGATTCGTAGACACCCTAGGACATTTGAACTTTGTGCTCTGATACCAAGTTTGTCACGACCCAAGCTTACACACTGGACGTGGCTGGCACATCAGAACCATTATTGGTCCCCAAGCAAACCCTCATCCTGACTGACTTCAAGCAGAAGACTAACTCAAGCATACACAAGCATCAAACTAAAAGAAAGGATAGATCAACAGTTTCTTTAAATCTCAAAACTCTCTAAATATAATAAGTATGAACATAGATTTTAAATAAAACATCTGAAACTGAAAGACTCTCCAAAATTGTCTATCTATGAAGCCTCTACTATACAAAGATGAGTGTCGGGACAAGACCCACGACTCCTCAAAATAACTACTACTAACAACTCATAAAACTGGAGTACTCCGAAAGCAAGGAGGTCTCACTCATAAGCAGACGAGCGGATGGAGTGATCTCAACACACTCTTGTTGAGTATCCTAATAACTTGTATCTGCATCATTAAAAGATGGAGGTCAAATGACATCAGTACATTGAATGTACGAGTATGTAATATAGTTGAATACCAAATAACTAAAAGAAAGGGCTGGAATAGATAACAATGTACTCAAGCTGAATGTAAAGAAATAAAAGAGTTAAATCACTTAAAGCTTTACAAAATATTTTCTCATCTCTGAACTCAACATAATAAGTGATATATAAAAAATACACTTTAACTTTATTGGGAGATTCTCTAACCGACAACTATCACTATGAGCTATGTGATGATACAACATCTCGCCCATGTTGCCAGAACTGTCCTATACTTTTTCAGGATATAGGACACCTCAACTAAGTGGATCCACTAAGCTCTTCCCGAAAGCACTTAGGATTCATCTAAAAAGTGTGATCATGTACCCATGTTGGCATACATGGTATATGAGCAATGTGAGTTGTCTGAACTCATCACCATATCGGTGCTCTACTCCGAATAATATATACTCATACTCAATGTTTAAAAACATACTCTTCCTCTAGTTTGAGATAATTTCTCAAACTATCCTCTTAAATGAGGTAACTGCTCTTGAAATATCTTTGAACAGATAACTCATTTAGAATCCAAAGTTTCTCTTTTATCAATGTCAAAACTGATACCTTTGGGAATACTTAGTTCCCTTATACTCTTACTCAATTTATACTTGAAAACTCTTTCTCAAAAATATATAAAAATCATATTGTGATATGATCATTGATGACACCGGGAAGTCATACTGCATAAAGATTGATGGTATATCTAGATACCATACTGCTTAAATATTGATGGCATATTCGACTGTCATACTAATCATGTTTTAAAAACTCTTTCTCAAAACTCCTCTTTACTTTCTCAAAAACTAAGTTTAAAACTCAAATGTTGGCTTTAAAAAGCTTCTCAAAATTTATAACTCAATTCATAGGATTCATGCGAAATTATGGACATGAATGACTCAACCCAGGGATCTTAATAGCAATATAGAAACTCAATACTTAGAACTTAAGAACACAAGAACTCAAGGACTCAAGAACTCGGAACTCAGAACTCAACGATACTACTCATCTCAAGAATACTCAATTCATATGGTTCATGTTGAAATATAGACATGAACGAATCAACTCAAGAATCTTAATGCATGACATATAGCAATTCAATAATTATGAATAGAATTTTAAAAGAATGAGGAACTTAAGAACTTAAAATAAACTTATCTCAAGAATACTCAAATCTAGGGATAGAATCCTAGATTTCTCTTTTACTAATTTGAAAGTAGATATAGGGAATGAAGACGAACTAGTACAACACTTTGATATCCTTACATACCTGGAAGAACAAGGTTCTTGAAGAATCTTGAATAATAACTTGATTAGAAGCCTTGAAACCCTAGCTTGAAGGTAAACAATCAAGAAAACCTTTCTTGAGATTCTTGAATTAGTTTCTTGAAAACTCTGTGGCCAAGAATTATGATTTTCATTAGTGATTCATAATTGTATGGAGGAATTTGATTTGGAAAAAAATGAATTCTTGGAGAAAGACTTACCTTGAAGAAGAATCTTGAAAAAGATTGAAAGAATCTTGAATGGAAGTCTTCTACTTTAATTTTCCCTTAGGGTTTGAGAGAGAAGAGAATGATGGATTAAGAGTTGAAAATATGATTATTTTTTGTCTTTAATTATTCAAGAAATTCATTTACCATTTTGTTAGAGGTAAAAAGACAAAAAGACCCCTTTTGAATATTTTTCTGTCGGCTAATTCGTCACTGCAGTGTATTTGATTTCTAAAATGGTCATAATTTTTTACTCAAAACTCAGATTGTTGCGAAATTGGTGGAGTTAGAAAGAAGATTCAAATACCTTTAATTTGATAGGTTATGGGCCATATAAATCTTTATATTCTATGAGAGATGGTCATTTGAAGTTGACCCAAGTAGAATCTTACATCAAAACTTAATCGGTATGAAAACTTTCAACTCAACTGTGTGCTAGGAGATTCTAGTGACCTTAATTGATATCCAAAATCATTCTCGAACTAAAGAATTTACCTTTACACATATGGTCAATTTAAGAATCACCCAATACATCCTTACATGTAAATGAAGAATAGTTCGGATCGTAACTTAGAAAATTTTGGGGTGTTACACATGGAATCTAGTATATCCCTCATGCGAAAGAAGGGGAAACTATTTGTCTTATATATGAGCATTTTCTAAAGTGGATCCACTAGCTAGGTCATTTAAGACATCCTATGGGGGCATGTAGTTTGGGACTAGAGGTTTCTATAAAAGACTACCATATTTGAGCCTCCACCTCAAAGCCCTCTCGGTGCTAAGTTTCAATCCCAATGGAATAGATAAAAGTCAAATATCATTTTAACATAGGAAAGACAATGATCAATACCAATCCACATATTTCAAGATCAAAACAGAGAATAGCTCCTTAAACATAATTAAACATGGATGAGATAATCTTTTACCAATGTGAATTAATTTGTGAGAAACACCTTTCACAATCATGATCATCCTAGTAAGTGTGAAATTCATTCACAATAGCATCAATACTTTCCTTTCAAAACATCATCAATTCATTTACAATAACTTTATGAAAGCATGTATATCTTGATAAACTCATAATTCATAGTCCATGGGTTCATCATAGGATCATGGCCGAAAAGCATAAATTAGGCATGGGTAGATGCAATTTCAAATAAATATCATAGATTGACATTAAATAATGCATTAGAAAACTGAATTAATTATAATCAATCATAATTGAATCACATTTATTGAATTGAAACCCTACTTTAATCAATTGAAAATAGAATTGGGAAATATAAATCCTTTGGACCCCATGGAGGAAAGGACTCGATAAGTGAATGCACACATACCTTTATCCTTTAAGCCCAAGAAAATGGAGAATTTGGAGACTTTGAATGGAACCCTAGCTCTTCCTCTTCTTCCTTAGACTTGAGAGAATTGAGAGGATGAATTTGGTCAAGTTTATGAAATTTAGGTAATGAGTTGAAATGGGAAAATTGGGGGCTTAAAACGTTTAGATAGGGTTTATGGTAGAAGATAAAACGACGTAGTATGGGCTTAGAACAATTAGGAAAAGACTCAAAAGCCTTTTAAAAATAAGTGTCGAGCCCCACCTACGGTCCGTAGGTCTTTCTATGGATCATACTGGTCAACCGTAGATAAGTTTAGAAACTATTATTTGGACCAACTTTTGACGGAACCCATGTACGGTTCGTAGGTCTTCCTAGAGTCTTTACATGCCAACTATAGAAACCAACTTTGACCCTCAAAATTTGACTAAGTCTAGGGCTCACCTACGAGACCTATCTACGACTCGTATATAGAATGACAGACCGTCATGTTGAACCATAAAAAGGGTACTGGGATTTGATAGAAAAATTAATCTCCCCCCTTCCTACGATTGCCACCTACTACCCATAGATGCTTCTACGATCCGTAGATAGGAACCGTAGACACAACCTACTACCTAAAAGTTCATTTTCTCCCTTTTTCTAAATTACGAGGTGTTACAATATCTCTTCCATGGGAACATTCTTCCTCAAATGGGACTCAAGAAAAAATAAGGATGGTAGGGGAGGATATCTAACAGCCCAATAAGAATGCAACTTCATCAACAACACATAACCCATGAGGAACATCAACTACAAGCTCAAACATTCTTAAAATGTCATTTCATAGGGTTTACATGCAAATCACACTCAAATGTATATAATCATGAATAAATCAATCAAGTTACCTCATTTTCTAAAAAATCAAGTTTTCATGAGCATGCAGGCATGAGGAAACATGAGAATGGCTAAGATATAAGGATGGAACATGGGGAACTAAATACCTCAAGCTAAAGTAGGGTCAGAGGGAAAGAGATGGGGATTATGGGACTTCATATCGGCCTCAGCCTTCTAAGAAGCACCCTCAACTCTTTTATTCCTCCATAAGACTTTCACGGATACAACTTCTTCTTTCTCAACTTCTTAACTTGCCGGTCCAAAATTTCAAATGGAACCTCTTCATAAGAAATGATTTCTTTAACTCCCAAACCTTCCAAGGAAACAATAGATGTCGGATCTCCAACACACTTCTTCAACAAGGAAACATGGAAATTTAGATGTACCGATGCTAAATCATTAGCCAAATCAAGTTCATAAGCAACCATTCTGATACGCCTCAAAATCTGATATGGGCTCACATAACGGGGACTAAGTTTCCCTTTCTTTCTGAACCTCATTACAACCTTCATGTGTGAAATCTTAAAGTAGACCCAATCATGTACATCAAACTCAAGGTCTCTCCTTCTAACATTAGAATAGGACTTTTGTCTACTTTGAGCTGTTTTCAACCTTTATCTAATAAGCCAAACTTTCTCCATAGCCACATGTACCAACTCGGGACCTATCAAGGCAAACTCACAAACTTCAAACAAACCTATAGGAGATATACACCTAATGCCATACAGAGTTTCAAATGGAGTTATACCAATGCTTGAATGATAACTATTATTGGAAGCAAACTCAATCAAAGGAAAATAATCATCCCAATTTCCCTTGAAGTCAATCACACAAGCTCTCAACATATATTCCAAAGTATGGATAGTACGCCCCGCTTGCCCATCGGTTTGAGGATGAAAGGTTGTACTAAGCTTAACACGAGTACCGATACCATTTTAGAAAGATTTCCAGAACTGTGAAGTGAATTGGGTATCGTGATCGGAGATAATAGATATGGGCACTCCATGCAATCTAACCATTTCCCTCAAATACAATTTCTCATAGTCCTCTACATAATAAAATATATTGACGGGAATGAAATGAGTTGATTTCGTCATACGGTACACAATAACTCAAATCGAGTCATGTTGTCTGTGGGTACGGGGTAAACCAACAATAAAATCCATATTCAAATTTTCTCACTTCCAAGTAGGAATATTAATATCTTGGGATAAACCTCCCGACTTTTGATGCTCAACTTTAACTTGTTGATAATTGGGACACTTTGCCACGAATTCCGCAATATCATTTTCATCCCATTCCACCAATAGACCTCCCACAAGTCATGATACAACTTGGTGGCTCCCGAGTGAATGGAATATCGAGAACTATGGGCTTCTGATAACATCTTCTCCCTCAAATCATCAACATTGGGAACACACAAATAACCTTGATAAGCACATCTTGGGAGAAAACCTCAACGGACTTTATAAGCACCGCTTCTTTCAATTCAACCCAAAGTGAATCAAGACCTTGCTTGGCTTTCACATCTGACACAAGAGATAATTTTGAACCTCTTGTGAACCATAACACCACATTTGGTGGAATTAACAAATCGAACACCCAATCGGGCCAATCTATGAATATTTCGAATTAACTCATTTTTGTCATCCTCAATGTGAGCAACACTACCCATTGATTACCGACTAAGTGCATCCTCCACCACATTCACCTTGTCGGGGTGATAGAGGACACTCATGTCATAATCCTTTAGTGTAACACCCCGTATGCTAGAACTACAAAAATGCAGATTTTCAGCAGTTGCAGGTGCAAACCACGATTGCCACCCACGGACCGTAGGGTGACCCATGGTCCGTGTTGGTGGTCCGTGGGAGGCCACCTGCAACCCTCACCAGAAAGCTCTGAAAAATTCATCTAAGGCATGACCTACGGCCGGACCCACGGACCGTAGGTCAGGCCATGGACCGTGGTCCAGGTCCGTGGATCGATGCTACAATTTCCAGCCCCAGTCGCGAACGACGGCCGACCAGCACAAACAGTCAGTCAATCCACGGTTCGTGGGTCTGGTCCATCGGTTGTCCCCGACAGCAGTTAAGTTAGGGGTCTTTTGGTCTTTTTCTTATGCGTTGGACCCCTAAACTACGTCGTTTAAACCCTAAACTACGTAGTTTTGGCCAGTTTTAGCCTAGAAACTTAACTAGAACTTACCTAAGTCAGACCATTCATCAAAACTTACAAAAATTAGAGCGTAAGAGGAGAAAGAGGTCAAGAACCCTAGTACAAGAACGCAGCGAGTTTTCTTCAGTTCCAGTCCCGAAATCGAAAGATTTCTCCGTGGAATTCATCACCAGGTATGTGGGATTTCACTAGTGGGTTACTTTCTCCCATTAGGTCCCTGGAATTCAGTCAGAATCTTGATTCCCTTGATATTATCTAGACCTAGGGTTTCTTGAATGTTAGAAATTGTTGGGTTTTAACTGTTAGAATGATCTAAATCAGATTATCATGTTGTTGCTCAGTTTCTTGCATGAAATTCAGAACCCTAGCTATGTAGTTCCTTTAGTTCATGAATTACACATACTAGGCCAGTTATGTACATGCTTTAGTTTACGAATGTCATATTATCAAATATAATTGTTGCATTCTCAGAGTTTGCATGTCAGAACATCAAGCTATCCATGTTTTACAGAATTTATTCATAATGTGTTACATACATATTCAGTTGGGAGTAGACTTAACACCGAGTTAGACTAGGGTTCAGCGTACCCGTATAGTCCCAGAACTACGTGCCTCCGTAGGTTGTAAGTCCCCTATGTGGGCATCATTTTAGTGATCATGCCAGTCATGCCTATATACCTCTGGAAGGGTATATTGGGTCCTCTCGATGGGGCGTATACATCGGACTCCACATTTAGCTCATGTGGTTTTATGTCGGTTATTAGTAGCTCCCACAGTACAGTCAGATTCTAGTGCATTGAACAGGTTATCAGTTACAGTTCAGTATTCAGACTCAGCATATCATGTACTTGGTCATTGCATTCAGTTAGCTCAGTATTCAGTATATCTCAGTATTTACATTCAGTTCAGATTATATCATTGCTCAGTTATATGCTTTGTTTAGTTATGTATATTGTTCAGGTTTATTCTATATTGCATGCTTAGTACCTTTCAAGTACTGATGCATACTCTGTGTTACATCTTCTCATGATATAGGTTCAGGTTCTCAGCTTCCAGATCACGTATAGATCAGTTCCTGATCTTCAGCTCAGCAGTAATAGTGGTGAGTCCTCATTCTCCGAGGACGACAGACATGGATCAGTTGCTTTTATTCTTAGTTTCAGTTTTTGCTAGATTTAGCTAGGGCATGTCCCAGCATTTCTAGTCAGTTAGAGGCTTTATTTCAGACATAGTTAGAATCAGCTTTAGTATTTGAGTTTGAATTTTCAGTTGTTGTTAAACTCTCCGCATTTATATATTCAGATGTAGTATGGGTCTTCCCCATCATTTCAGATTTATCTTATGATTAGCTTCTGCATAGTGTTTATTGATTCAGTTCTCTTTAAGTATGCTTATGTTATGCCAACAGGGTTAGCTTGCGGTCACTCGTGATCCTAGGTCCCGTGTCCGCGTCCTGGGGGTAGCTCGGGGCATGACAAACTTGGTATCAGAGTATTAGGTTTGAGTGTCCTAGGATGTCTAAAAAGTCGCACTAAGTAGAGTTCTTTTCATGGGTGTGAAGTGCACCACATCTAATGAGGGGGAAGCTATGAAATGTTTTAGGAAAGCCTCACTTTCTTGATATTCTTATCGTGCATTAGTATGATCTCTCTCTAACTCGACGTTATGTGCTTAAGATCATGCCTCATCATAGATCTTAAGCATGGAATGCTAATGCACGCAATGCTAACGCAGTTCCTCTAGTCCCAGACCATGAGGTTTTGAACGTAGAGTTTCGGAACGCTATCCAACTTTTGGCTCAGAGTGTGACTAACAAGAACAACCAGCAGGTTCCAGCTCCTGAAAATGCTAATGTTGGGTCAGTTGCAGCTAGAGTTCATGATTTTGTTATGATGAATCCGCCTGAGTTCTTAGGATCACAGATTGGTGAGGATCCCCAAAACTTCATAGATGAGGTCAAGAAGATCTTTGGAGTGATGCAAGTGACAGGTAATGATAGGGTAGAGTTGGCATCCTATCAGCTTAAGAATGTAGCTCATATCTGGTATACTCAATGGAAAGAGAACAGGGGTACAGATGCAGCTCCTATCACTTGGGAATGCTTTATTGAGACTTTTCTAGACAGGTTCTTCCCAAGAGAGTTGAGGGAGGCAAGAGCTCAGGAGTTCATGAACTTGAGGCAAGGTAACATGACAGTCCAAGAGTTTGGACTCAAGTTCACCCAACTCTCTAGGTATGCTCCCCACATGGTTGCCGATTCCAGGGCTCAAATGAACAAGTTTCTGTATGGAGTGTTAGACATAATGAAAACCGAGTGCAGAAATGATATGTTGCTGGAAAATATGAACATCTCTAGGCTTATGACTCATGCTCAGCAGGTTGAGGGAGATAAGCTTAAGGAAATAGCTAAGGACAACAAGAAAGCTAGAACATGTAACTATGAGTACTCTCAACAGAAATCGGGTGGTGGAAATCGCTCTCAGTTTCAGCAGAAATCTTCAGCTCCGGCACCTTCATCAGCTAGTGTTCCATCCTCCAGGTTCCGACAGGATCAGAAAGGTAGGGCATCAAGCTCTAAGTCTCAGGGGAGTGTTTCAGGTACCAGAACCTACCCAACTTGTCCTAAGTGTGGTAAGAACCATCCGGGCGAGTGTCTTACAAGAAAGAAAGGATGTTTTGGGTGTGGTCAGTCTGGTCACAGGTTGAGAGATTGTCATTCTTCTAAGCAGGGTCAAGGAGGTAATAATGGTAGAGCTCAGTCCACAACTTCAGCAGCACCAGCAGGTCGCCTGACTCAACAAGGTAACTCATCTGGTACAGGTGGCAGTCAGCGCCAAAAAAGGTTGTATGCTCTTCAGGCTCGCCAGGATCAGGAAGATTCTCCTGATGTGGTCACTGGTATATTACGAGTTTTTAACTTAGATGTTTATGCTTTGTTAGATCCAGGGGATACTCTTTCCTTTGTAACTCCTTATATAGCCGTCAAATTCGATGTTAGTCCAGAAACTCTCTCAGAACCCTTCCCAGTCTCTTCTCCAGTTGGTGACCCAATTATAGCTAGACGGGTATACAGAAATTTCCCTGTCACGGTCTCTCAGAAAGTCACCTCAGCAGATCTTGTAGAGTTAGAAATGGTAGATTTCGATATCATTCTAGGCATAGATTGGTTACATTCCTGTAATGCCTCGGTCGATTGTAGAACTAGGATTGTTCATTTTCAGTTTCTAGACGAACCAATCTTAGAATGGAAGGGAAGTAGCTTAGCGCCTATGGGTCGATTCATTTCTTACCTTAAGGCCAGAAAGATGATCTCTAAGGGTTATCTCTATCATCTAGTTCGGGTTAAGGATTCAAGCTCTGAAACCCCAACTCTTGAGTCAGTTCCAGTAGTTAATGAGTTCCCAAAAGTGTTTTCAGAAGATCTTCCTGGAGTTCCTCTCAAAAGGGAAATCGACTTAGGAATTGATCTCCTTCCAGATACCCAGCCTATTTCTATTCCTCCTTATTGAATGACTCCAGCTGAGCTTAAGGAATTGAAAGAGCAGTTGAAAGACCTTTTAGATAAGGGCTTCATCAGACCTAGTATTTTGCCATGGGGTGCACCAGTGTTGTTTGTGAAAAAGAAAGATGGTTCTCTCAGGATGTGCATTGACTATCGGCAATTGAACAAAGTCAAAATCAAGAATAAGTATCCCATCCCCAGGATTAATGACTTGTTTGACCAACTTCAGGGTGCTAGTCATTTTTCAAAGATAGACCTCAGATTCAGTTATCATCAGCTCAGAGTCAGAGATAATGACATTTCAAAAACTGCCTTCAGAACTCGGTATGGTCATTATAAATTTGTAGTTATGTCATTTGGACTAACCAATGCTCCTGCAGCTTTCATGGATTTGATGAACAAAGTGTTCAAGCAGTATTTGGACTTGTTTGTTATCGTCTTTATTGATGATATCCTCATTTACTCAAGGAATGAGGAAGAATATGCAACTCATTTGAGAGTTGTTCTGCAAACTATCAAAGATCGCCAGTTGTTTGCTAAGTTTAGCAAATATGAATTTTGGTTACAAACAGTTGCTTTCCTCGGGCATATAGTATCTAGCGAAGGGATCCGAGTGGGTTCTCAGAAAATAGAAGCGGTGAAACAATGGCCCAGACCTACCTCTCCTACAGATATCAGAAGTTTCTTGGGTCTGGCAGGTTATTACAAAAGGATCGTGGAAGGATTTTCATCCATAGCTTCTCCATTGACTAAGTTGACTAAGAAAAACGTTAAGTTTCAGTGGTCAGATGATTGTGAGAAAAGCTTTGCAGAACTAAAAACTAGGTTGACTACAGCTCCAGTTTTGACTCTACCAGAGGGTTCAGACGGTTATGTTATCTATTGTGATACGTCCAGAGTCGGCCTAAGTTGTGTTTTGATGCAGAGAGGTAAGGTTATAGCTTATGCTTCTAGACAACTTAAGGTGCATGGGAAGAATTATCTGACTCATGACCTCGAGCTTGCAGCAATGGTGTTTGCACTTAAGATTTGGAGACATTACTTGTATGGTGTTCACGTAGATGTGTTCACAGACCATAAAAGCCTTCAGTAAGTGTTCACCCAAAAAGAGTTGAATCTTCGCCAGAGGAGATGGCTTGAGTTCGTCAAGGATTATGACATGAATATGCTTTACCATCCTGGTAAGGCCAATGTAGTAGCAGATGCCCTTAGCAGACTATCTATGGGTAGTGTAGCACATGATGAGGCAGAAAGAAAAGAACTAGCAAAGGGTGTTCACAGGCTTGCTCGCTTGGGAGTTCGCCTTATGAGCATATCAGATGATGGTGTAACAGTTTAGAATGGGTCAGAATCTTCATTGATAGCGGAGGTTAAGGAAAACCAAGACAGTGATCCGATATTACTTCAACTAAGGGTGCAGTCCACCAGCAAGGAGTTGAGGTATTCTCCCAGGGGGAGATGGTGTGCTTCGCTATCAGGGTCGATTATGTGTTTCTAAGGTGGGTGAATTGAGACAGCAGATTCTTGCAGAAGCCCATAACTCCAGGTATTCTATTCATCCAGGCGCCACTAAGATTTACCGTGATCTGCGGAAAGTCTTTTAGTGGAATGGCATGAAGAGGGATATAGCAGGTTTTGTGGCTAAGTACCCCAATTGTCAGCAAGTGAAGGTAGAACATCAGAAACCAGGGGGTATGACTCAAGAGATCAACATTCCTACTTGGAAGTGGGAAGTGATCAACATGGACTTCATTACAGGTTTACCTCGTACTCGCAGACAGCATGACTCCATTTGGGTGATAGTAGACAGAGTTACTAAGTCTGCACACTTTTTAGCTGTTAAGACTACAGACTCGGTGGAGGACTACGCCTAGCTTTACATTAATGAGATAGTCAGGTTGCATGGGGTTCCTTTGTCTATCATCTCAGATAGAGGTCCTCAGTTTACCTCTCATTTCTGGAAGTCATTTTAGAAAGGTCTTGGTACTCAAGTTAATCTTAGCACAGCGTTTCATCCGCATACGGATGGTCAGGCAGAGCGTACCATTCAGACCTTAGAAGACATGTTGAGAACTTGTGTGATCGACTTCAAGGGTAGTTGGGATGATCACCTTCCAATTATATAGTTCTCCTACAATAATAGCTACCATTCCAGCATTCAGATGGCCCCTTATGAGGCATTGTATGGGCGTAGATGTAGATCTCCAGTTGGTTGGTTTGAAGTAGGTGAAGCAACCTTGATAGGACTAGATTCGGTTCATCATGTTATGGAAAAATTGCAGCTCATTAGAGATAGACTTAAGACAGCCCAGAGTCGTTAGAAGTCTTATGCAGATGTAAGGAGAAGGGACTTAGAGTTCCAAGTTGATGATTGGATTTTCCTGAAAGTGTCACCTATGAAGGAGGTGATGAGGTTTTGCAAGAAAGGAAAGCTCAGTCCTATATATGTAGGCCCTTACAAGGTCTTGAAAAGGGTTGGTAAAGTGGATTACGAGTTAGAGTTGCCAGCAGAACTAGCAGCAGTGCATCCGGTCTTTCACGTTTCGTTGTTGAAGAAATGTGTGGGTGATCCAGCATCCATAGTACCTTTAGAGAGTGTGGCTGTGAAAGATAGTCTTACTTATGATGATGTGCCAGTTGAGATTCTTGATCGTCAGGTTAGAAGGTTGAGAAACAGAGAAGTCGCTTCAGTTAAGGTTTTGTGGAGGAGTCGGTCCGTAGAGGGAGCTACTTGGGAAGCAGAAGCAGCCATGAAGGCCAAGTATCCTCATCTCTTTCCTTCCGATTCCATTCCAGCTTGAGGTAATAGTTCCTCTTTAGTTTTTCAGTCATTCATGAGCAGATTCAGTCTTAGTATCATGTTCCTTCAGTTTGTACTTGCATTTTCAGCGTATTTGCATGTCCTTGGAACTCAGTTCAGTAAGAAATCAGTTTTCAGAAATTAGTGGTAGGTTTGCAGCTCTTTCCCTCCATATTCAGCTAGTTTAGTCTTCATTCGAGGACGAATATTCCCAAGGGGGAGATAATGTAACATCCCGTATGCTAGAACTACCAAAATGTAGATTTCAGCAGTTGCAGGTGCAACCACGATTGCCACCCACGGACCGTAGGGTAACCCACGGGCCGTGCTGGTGGTCCGTGGGAGGCCACCTGCTACCCTCCCCAGAAAACTCTGGAAAATTCATCTAAGGCACGACCCATGGCCAGACCCACGGACCGTAGGTCAGGCCACGGACCGTGGTCCTGGTCCGTGGATCGATGCCCCAGTTTCCAGCACCAGTCGCGAACGACGGCCGACCAGCACGGACCATCGGTCAATCAACGGTCCATGGGTCTGGTCCATCGGTTGTCCCCGACAGCAGTTAAGTCAGGGGTCTTTTGGTCTTTTCCTTCTGCGTTGGACCCCTAAACTACGTCGTTTAAACCCTAAAATACGTAGTTTTGGCCAATTTTAGCCTAGAAACATAACTAGAACTCACCTAAGTCAGACCATTCATCAAAACGTAGAAAAATTAGAGCGTAAGAGGAGAAAGAGGCCAAGAACCTTAGTCCAAGAACGCAGCGAGTTTTCTTCAGTTCCAGCCCTGAAATCAAAAGATTTCTCCATGGAATTCATCACCAGGTATGTGGGATTTCACTAGTGGGTTTCTTTCACCCATTAGATTCCTAGAATTCAGTCAGAATCTTGATTCTCTTGATATTATCTAGACCTAGGGTTTCTTGAATGTTAGAAATTGTTGGGTTTTAGCTGTTAGAATGATCCAAATCACATTATCATGTTGTTGCTCGGTTTCTTGCATGAAATTCAGAACCCTAGCTATGTAGTTCATTTAGTTCATGATTACACATGCTAGGCAAGTTATTTTAGTTATATACATGCTTCAGTTTATGAATGTCATATTATCAGATATATTTATTGCATTCTCAGAGTTTTCATGTCAGAACATCGAGCTATCCAGGTTTTACATAATTAAGTCATAATGTGTTACATACATATTCAGTTGGGAGTAGACTTAACACCGAGTTGGAATAAGGTGTAGCGTACCCATATAGTCCCAAAACTACGTGCCTCCGTAGGTTGTAAGTCCCCTATGTGGGCATCATTTTAGTGATCACGCCAGTCATGTCTTTATACCTCTGGCAGGGTATATTGGGTCCTCTCGATGGGGCGTATACATCGGACTCCACATTTAGCTCATGTGGTTTTATGTCGGTTATTAATAGCTCCCACAGTACAGTCAGATTCTAGTGCATTGACCAGGTTATCAGTTACAGTACAGTATTCAGACTCAGCATATCATGTACTTGGTCATTGCATGCAGTTAGCTCAGTATTTAGTATATCTCAGTATTTACATTCAGTTCAGATTATATCATTGCTCAGTTATATGCTTTGTTTAGTTATGTATATTGTTCATCTTTATTCTATCCTGCATGCTCAGTACCTTTCAAGTACTAACGCATACTCTGCGCTACATCTTCTCATGATGTAGTTTCAGGTTCTTAGCTTCCAGATCACGCATAGATCGGTTCCCGATCTTCAGCTCAGCAGTATTAGTGGTGAGTCTTCATTCTCCGAGGACGACAAACATGGTTCCTTTTCTTTTATTCTTTTTTGCTAGATTTAGCTGGGGCATGTCCTAGCATTTCTAGTTAGTTAGAGGTTTTATTTCAGACATAGTTAGAATCATCTTTAGTATTTGAGTTTGAATTTTCAGTTGTTGTGAAACTCTCCGCATTTATATATTCAGATGTAGTATGGGTATTCCCCATCATTTTGGATTTATCTTATGATTAGCTTCCGCACAGTGTTTATTGATTCAGTTCTCTTTAAGTATGCTTATGTTATGCCAGTAGGATTAGCTTGGGGTCACCCGTGATCCTAGGTCCCGTGTCTGCGTCCTTAGGGTAGCTTGGGGCGTAACATTTAGTAACTCAAGCCACCTCCTTTGGTGAAGATTTAGATCATATTGCTTGAACACATATTTGTGGTCGTTAAAGACATCAACATGAACACCATATAAGTAATGCCTCCAAATCTTTAAGGCAAAAATATCTGCCGCTAGTTCCAAATCATGAATAAAATAGTTTTTTTCATGAATCTTAAGTTGTCGTGAAGCATAAGCAATAACTTTCCCATTTTTAATAAGTACACACCCTAGTCCAACCCTTGAAGCATCACAATAAACCACAAACCCATCGGATCCTTCCGGTAAAGTCAACACCAAAGTAGAGGTAAGTCTATCTTTCAGCTCTTTGAAACTGTTCTCACACGCTTCAGACCATACAAACTTAACCTTCTTTTGGGTCATTGTCGTCAATGGAGAGGCAATCGAAGAAAACCCTTCAACAAACCTTCTATAGTAACCAGCCAAACCAAAGAAACCTTGAATATCCAAAAGGGATAGAGGTCTAAGACAACTCTTAACTGCATCCATTTTCTTAGGATCGACCTCTATATTCTTATCGAAAACAATGTGACCAAGAAAAGCCACAGATCTTAACCAAAACTCACATTTACTAAACTTTGCAAAGAGTTGTTGGTCCTTGAGGACTTGCAACACAATCCTCAAATGATTGGCATGTTCATCCTCGCTCCTTGAGTAAATTAAGATGTTATGAATAAATACAATCACAAACACATCAAGGTATTGTCTGAATACCCTATTCATCCAATCCATAAATACGGCTGGAGCATTATTCAAGCCAAAGACATTACCAAAAACTCTTAATGACCATACTGTGTTAGAAAAGGCGTCATCAGAATGTCATCTTCCTTCATCCTCAATTGGTGATAACCCGACCGAAGGTCGATCTTAGAAAAGTAACTCGCTCCTTGTAGTTGGTCAAACAAATCATCTTTCCTTGGAAGAGAATATTTATTCTTAATGGTAACCTTATTCAATTGTCGATAGTCAATACACATATGAAGTGAACCATCTTTCTTTCAAATAAACAAAACTTGAGCATCCATGGAGAGGCACTCGGTCAGATGAAACCTTTATCCAACAAATCTTTCAGTTGCTCTTTTAACTCCTTAAGTTCTGTCAGAGCCATAAGATAAGGAGGAATAGAGAGAGGTTGCATATTTGGGAGGAGGCAATACCGAAGTTTGTTTCCCGTTCAAGAGAAATATCGGGTAAATCATTGGAAAATACTTCCAGAAACTCATTAACAACGGGGACCGACTCAAGAGTAGGAGTTTCAAAATCTGTATCCCTAACCCTAACAAGATGATATATGCAACCCTTAGAAATTATTTTTCTAGCTTTAAGACAAGAAACAAACTAACTCTTAGGCATAGAATTTTCCCCTTTCCACTCTAGAACGGGCTCATTAGGGAATTGAAACTTGACAACTCGAGTCCTACATCCAACAGAAGCATAACAAGAATGGAGTCAATCCATACCAAGAATAACATTGAAATCTAACATATCAATCTCTACAATATCAACATAAGTGACTCTATGGGGTAAGGAGACAGAACAATTTTTATTGACCCTCTTAGCCATAATAGATTCACCAATAGGTGTAGAGACAGAAAAAAAAAGTCTATCAACGCATCCAGAAGAACATCAAACCTCATAGCCACATATGGCATCACAAAAGATAAAGTAGCACCGAGATCAACAAAAGCATAAACCTCAAGCTGAAAGACTTTCCACATACCTGTAACCACATAGCGAGAACCTTATTGCTCATGGCGAGCTTGAAGTGCATAAAATTGGTTTTTCTTTGGAGCACTTGAACCTGAACCACTAAGTGGAGCTTGTCTACCTTATGTTTCCTTACCTTATATATATATATATATATATATATAAATATAAATTTCTCTGTTGAGATAATTCCACACAACTATTGAAGTAGTATTAACATCTTATTCAAAGAGGGCCTAGGGTCATTTTCCAAGGAAAAACACATATAGATTTCACATTGAATCACATTTGGGAGAAAGTTCTAGACAACATACATTTTCAAGAACAAACTATAATATCACCACATAAGGCATCATAATATAATGAGTTATATCTATTCTCAAAATTAATTAAATCAAATAAATTTTGAAAAACTACAATTGATCAATCAATACCTATTGATGAAACACAAAGCTAAACAAGAATGTAGAAACCTTGACAAGAGGTTGCTTTCAAATTCACCTTTTCATTCCTTTTCTTAATTTTCAATTTTTTTCAAAATCCTCAGTCAATCAAAATATTTGGTTGCCCCCCTTGAGACAAGTGTAACACGGACTGCAAATCAAACTAAAATTTGACATTTATCTTAAAAAAGTCGCCTCTCAATATATCATAAGAAAACATCAATCTTGTGTGATAAAAAATAAAGAAATGAAAAAGAGTTGCTCCTTGAAAAAGAATCGTGGTATAAAAAAACCTGCGAATTTATTCACTAACTACTATTCATAAAGGTGACATTGAATCGCGCACTCATGGGTCATTTTTATCACGACCCAAAACTACTCCCAAGTCGTAATACGATTCTTAAAGTAATAAGTTACCTCGGGCTAATCCTTGATATTGACACAAGTCATGAATAACTAAACATAGACATGTATGTTAGCTAAAATATCTAAGCGAAATAATAATATGGAATGATTTGGTTCAACTCAATATCGAACAAAGTTTTATATATAGAACTTGTAATCAAGAAAGAAACTGAAACTAAGTATATTAAATACAACAGCAATAACTGACTATCTATGAAGGCTCTACTAATACTGAATATAGGTAGTCGAGACATGACCCCCTACTTCCCTTAATCAATAGATATGAATAGAAATCAAATAATATAACTATAAAATGACTTAAGTCCTTAGAAAAAGGATAAATAATCACATGGTGGCTAGAGTCTATGATATGCCTCACTAGGATCCTGATAGTAAGCACCTGAATATACATCCCATGAAAAATGTAGGTAGAAGAGGTATGTGATCAGTAATTTAAATGTACGGAGTATGTGAGATATGTATTACTATCTATAAATTTGAATATGGTGAATATGAGATGTTAATCTGAATATGAAACTGACATATAAATAAATAAATATATATATATATATATATATATATATGTGTGTGTGTGTGTGTGTGTGTGTGTGTGTGTGTGTGTGTGTGTGTTGATGCAATCACCAAGTTAAAGCATTAATTGATCAATAATGAACTAAAATAATCTGAATACAAGGTCATACAACAATCTGAGACTGAACTATGGGAGACACTAATAACCGACATACTCTATTTGAGCTAAACAAAGTTTAACTTGTACCCAGCGGGAAGGGTTCTATATACCTTGCTAAGGGTAAGAACACTGATGGCGTGAATCCACCAAGCGAAGTCCAAAAGGACTAAGGAATTAAGTCTACACTAACAGACGATCCTTATAACCAATAGTGACATATAGTTATGGACCCTAGGGATTGTTATTAAAGATATCAGCCTAAACTGACGTGTGAACCTTGATCTCTATGTTCACTCGGTACTAAGTAATACTCATAATTGTATTTATGCTAATAATACTAATAATGCTGACAATATGTGTAGATCATGAATAATGAAAATTGATACTAAAAGAATAGGAACATTATCTGAAAACATCTTATTTAAATGGACTGAAAAATTGAGTATAAAATAAATCATAAAAATTTGTATATTCTGACTGAAACATGTAATTTCAAAGACACAAGTCCAAAAGTATGTAATTTTCTTTTTTTGTGGGTTCATAAAAGTACATAGATTAACTCATAATTTATGCAAGTATTAGTTATGAGGTTTTTTAATTTTCTAACCAAACATAGCATAGATAGAGTTCAATTCTATGCATGGTACCACATTGATATATATACAAATAAATTAGTTATAAGGAAATTATAAATGAATTTTTAAGATGAATGTTCACAAATAACTTAGTAAAAATAATACTCTCTTCCCAATTTAAATATATTATTTTTCTTAGTGTTATGTTCCCAAAAAATGTCTTTTTCTTTATCTAGTAACATGATAATTCAAACATCCTATATGACACGTTTAAATACAATTTATTTTCTAGTATATTACACAATTTTAATTTATAACATGTGGTATATTGAGATTTTTAAACGAGTAAGAGAATTCCAACTATCGGAGAATTCTGTTGATTTTCCGACAGCCCACCTCTAGTTCAGGATTAAAGGAAAAACCATCAATGCCACGAGGAAGATAACGAAAGAAGATTGTTACGCCTGAGATTATACAGCCAAAGGCGAGCAATGTGGGGAAATTCCTGCGTGAGAGAGTAAGCTACCCATAGAACACTAGACACCTCTAACTAAAGAGGTGGCTCCAAAGTCTAATTGAACTGTAATGGGGACCATAAATCTAGAGCATAGTACTGCAACAAAGAGGTATCTAGAGGAGAAGGAGGAGCACAAAACTGGAATAATGCCCAAAACTGCACAAAGGAAACTGAATCTCCTGAATGAACCTAAGCACAAATGGGATAATTTTTTTGATACTAACAGATTGTCGGCTAAGGGTATGAGACTCAGCTATGTGGATCCGGTTCTGAAGAATGGGGAGAAGGTAGTTGAACTGAACAAAGAAGAGGTGGAAAAGGTTATGGAGGAATGGAAACAGGCTCTGATTTTTTGTATGTAGTTGGGGAATCTCCTACCATAGATGTTGTGGAATGATACATTGCTCTCCAAGTGAACACTGTGAGTAAACCAAAGATATACAACAATAATGATGGGTACTTCTTAAATTGATTTGCTAGTATGGATACTAGGAATGAGGTATTGTACTCGGGACCTCATCTGATGAACAACCGACCTTTTATTGTGAAGATTTGGAGCCATGATTTTGATTTTAGCAGGAAAATATTGCAAACAATACCAATTTGGGTGAAATATCCCAATGTCCCTCTCAATTGCTGAAGTATGGACTCATTAAGTCGGATTAGTTGTGGCCTTGGGGTTCCTTTGTATGCGGATGAATGTACTTCCAAAGTTGATCAAATTTCCTTTACGTGAGTGCTTATTGAAAATGGATATGTCTAGGGAACTACCAAAGAAGCTAAAGGTAGAGGATCTAAATAGCAGGGTGTTTGATCAAATAGTACAGTATGAATGGGTGCCTGAATATTATATTAAGTGTATTCAAGTGGGTCACAAATTCCATACGAAGGAAGGAGTTAGGCCTTCGATTCCACCTTGAAGGTTGAGTAAATGTATACATAAGACTGATACAAGTAGGAGAGGGAAAATGGAGTTACAAGGGACTAAAGAACCAACAGTAATACCTCAAAAGGAGGCATGGAAGCATGTGTCATCAAAGTCAGCAGCTAAATCTTCTCCTAAGGAACAACCAGATCACACAGGTTGGATGAAAAATGGATATGATACACTAAATGTGTATGAGCATGGAACTGCAAGAATGGGGATGGCAGATGTGTGCACAAGGAGGATGAGGAGGTTCGGATAACTAATAATTCTTATGCAGTTGGTCACTTGGAACACTAGAGGGATAAATAATGTCACGACCCGAGCCTACACCCTGGACGTGGCCGGCACTCGTGAACCATTGCTGGTCCCCAAGCGAACCCTCATCCTGGCTGACTACAAGCGGAAGACTAACTCAAGCATACAAAAGCTTAAAAACTGAATAAAAAGAATATATTCAACTCGCCATAAAATAGGCAACTTAAGTATTTAAAATATTTAACAAAATAAATTAACAGACTTCTGAAACTCTACTGTCTATCTATGAAGCCTCTAACTGACAAAGATGGAAATCGGGACAAGACCCACGACATC
>JAJONR010005186.1:0-12963 GCA_029582245.1 Solanum etuberosum
AGAAATGGGGTATCCGGTGGTTCATAAGAAGTTGAATAATGGGGTGGATTATGAGCAGGTTTGAAATGTGAAAGAAAAGGAGGAAAGTGAATTTCAGGCCATACTTCATGAAGGTAGAAGTCACTAAGCCTAAATGACCATACCTTGACAGTCAGCCCCATTACAATCCTTGAAAAGACCTTTGTGATCTTGAGTAAGCTGAAACGAATGTTGATTGGAAAATAAGGGCAAGCCTATGGGTGAAGTCATGCATGTGTTCATCTTTTTGAGTGTGAGAGTTTTACGTGATTCCGGGACTTTAAATTGTTGAAAATTTTGTGTGAATATGGAATCATCTTTGTTGTGAGGGAGTTGTGAAATAAAGTAGTAAAATTTGCAAAAGAAATGGGGTATCCGGTGGTTCATAAGAAGTTGAATAATGGGGTGGATTATGAGCAGGTTTGAAATGTGAAAGAAAAGGAGGAAAGTGAATTTCAGGTCATACTTCATGAAGGTAGAAGTCACTAAGCCTAAATGACCATACCTTGACAGTCAGCCCCATTACAATCCTTGAAAAGACCTTTGTGATCTTGAGTAAGCTGAAACGAATGTTGATTGGAAAATAAGGGCAAGCCTATGGGTGAAGTCATACATGTGTTCATCTTTTTTAGTGTGAGAGTTTTACGTGATTCCGGGACTTTAAATTTTTGAAAATTTTGTGTGAATATGGAATCATCTTTGTTGTGAGGGCATTTGAATACCTCTGTTGAGCTTGAACTTGCGTTTGAAGCAAGCATTGTGAGCTTGAGTACTCTTGATGATGGTGAGACACAATTTGAAACTTCGAGTGCACAATTGATCATTATCGAGGTTCGAGAGAACTCGCCTGAACCGTAATAGTTGTTCGAGAGAAAACTATTGCACCTATAGTCTAGCCTACCCATAGTGATTCATCAGTTTATTATTAAGCTCCAATTACCCATATAGTGAAATTAGCTTATAATCGATCACATCTCGAGAATTCCTTCCTACTTGTCTAATCCCCTTTTTTAGTGATTATTATAGTTGTTAATTGATATCTTAAAACCCCCTATCTGACATTCGTTGTCAAAACTTTGACTTATTTTATTTGATTTCGATAATGTCTACTTCTATAACCGATTAGAATCACATCTTTACTTCCTAATAGAATTCGATACGGTACCGCTCCCTGTTGGTTCGACCCCAACCTTTTGTTGGGTTATATACTAGATTACAATCGTCTACACCTAGAATTGGATAAGGAGTATTTGAGACGTTAATCAAAATGGCGCCGCTGCCGGGTAGTGGTGTTGTTTAGGATTCTATTATTGAAGTTGAATTATGATCTTTTTGTGTTATAGTTTAATCAACTTACTTTGTTTGTGTTTGTGTTTTTGTTGGTTGTGTTGAACAGAATAAGAAATGAGCGTGAACGGGAGTAATGGTAGCCAACTTGACCACCAAGATGACATCGGTAACATGAATGATGTCAATGACACTCAAGTTAGTGGTTTAGATGAATCTTAAATGAGTGTCCTCGTCGTGCCACGCCGTTAAATAAGGCGCTTCTTGGGGGGCAACCCAAGTGTTTAAGTTTTTAATAATGTTGTTTGAATAACGGTGTTGAATGTGCAGGTTGAAATGTTGAGATTTAGGGAAAATAGGCAGTTAAGCGAGCTAAAAGTCCAGTCAGCGTCTCGCCAAACAGGTCGACGAGCCCGACTTGGACCGCCGTTTGAACCACTAGCTTGCTGGAGGTTCTGTAAAACTCGGCGAGCCAAAGTACTACTCGGCGCATCACCGAGTGGGTCGGCGATGTAAGCTGAAGAGTCATTAAGGCCAAACCATTTTAAATTCAAAATTCTCCCTCATTTCATACTTTTCGGCTTCCAAACTTTCACAACCGCATAGTTTCTTACTTTTGTACAAGTTTACTTGCTTTTTGTTTGGTATCAATAACTCGAGGAGGATTTTTTGATTTGTTGCTAGCCTAGCTTTTTAAATTCTCTGCATCTGAGGTTGGTTTCCTGAACCCTTCTTTAAAATTGGTTTTAATCAAATGCCTGATCATTTTATGGTGTTTATTTCTTTGCATTTGAGGACAACTGTTATTTCTGTTGGCGGGGTGAGGTATTTCCATACCCACCTCTATTGGGCTATTTTTGTGAATACTGTTGTTTTTGGGTTTTGTGAAGGTTGGATCTGATTTTTGCTTTACATATCTATATCTTGGTTTCTGATCCATATTGTTCCATTATTTTTAATTGCAAATGGTTTTGAACCAATTTTAAAATTTTGCCACCTCTTGAGTGTTTGATTGTGTCTGTTCTTGTACAAATTTGAGTGTCGGTTGTGGTCAATACCGATGACTTGAATAGTGCTCTTAATTGAACAAAATGAATGTGTGGCTAGGATGAGGCAAACGAAGTTACATAGGCAATATGTGAACTTTTAGAATCTCATTGTGACTAGCCGGTTGTCAAATGAGTCTCTTGTGATGAACATTGCTCGCTAGCTAGAAAATGGGTAGTCTTGTTTGATAATTGTATGAATGTCTTGTGTTGTGAGGTCGTATTGAACATTGTGCTTGATGACACCTAGAATTTGCCCCGTTGGTCCGGTTGATTGAGTGATGCAAGCAATAGACATGATCTTAGGCAAAAATTTTGAAGAGTGAGCCTATTTGTCTACATACCTCTTTGTGGCCAACCTTGTGAGAAGTGTGAACCTTTCTTGGCCCCTTTTGAGCCTAACCTTTTCTTGGACGAAACTTGAACAATTGTGACCTCTCTTTATCCCTTCAGCCATAACTTTCATGAAGTATGGTTTGTTTGAATAGCCAAAAGCCTAAGTTGGGGGTGTGGTGGAAAAGAAGGAGAGTCAAGAGGTGTGAAAAATTCCCCCTTGTATATGGATTGTTTTGAAAAAGATGGAACCCCTCCATGTAAAAAAAAAAGAGAAAAAGAAGAAAGGAAAGAAAAAGACTGAAAAAGAGAAAAAGTTGTGAAATAAAGTAGTAAAATTTGCAAAAGAATTGGGGTATCCGGTGGTTCATACGAAGTTGAATAATGAGGTGGATTATGAGCAGGTTTGAAATGTGAAAGAAAAGGAGGAAAGTGAATTTCAGGCCATACTACATGAAGGTAGAAGCCACTAAGCCTAAATGACCATACCTTGACACTCAGCCCCGTTACAAGCCTTGAAAAGACCTTTGCGATCTTGAGTAAGATGAAACGAATGTTGATTGGAAAATAAGGGCAAGCCTATGGGTGGAGTCATGCATGTGTTCATCTTTGTGAGTGTGAGAGTTGTACGTGATTCCGGGACTTTAAATTGTTGCGAAATTTTGTGTGAATATATGGAATCATCTGTGTTGTGAGGGCATTTGAATACCTTTGTTGAGCTTGAACTTTCATTTGAAGCAAGCATTGTGAGCTTGGGTACTCTTGATGATGGGGAGTCACAATTTGAAACTTCGAGTGCACAATTGATCATTGTATGAGTAATTTGAACCTTGTTGTGTGCAAATTATGTTGAGTCTTATGTAGCACTATTTGTAGACATCCTTGTTGAACTGATTGATCTTGAGTATTACTTGAGGACAAGCAAAAGTTTAAGTTGGGGGTGTTGATGAGCCTGAGATTTCGACTCATTTAGGGCGTTGTTTTGATAGTTTATTGTCCTCAAATGCCTAATTTATGCTCCAAACTGATGTTAAAATGTTGATTTGCAGCAAAGAATGCAAAAGGAGCAAGGCAAGGACACTACCGGGTGAAAAGGAACTAAAAAGATGAAAAAAGTTGAAGATAACAAAATTTGAGAATCACCAAAGCCACTCGGCGACTTGCCGACTCGCCGAATGGCACTTCAGCTCGCCTAAAGTTCTAGACTACCAGCCCTGGGGAGAAGCCAATTTGGCGATGGATTTGGACATTCAGCGGACCGCCGACTGGATCGGTGACACATTCTGAATCGCCTAAAGTCACAGAACCTTAAGGACTAAAAGCCAAGGAAGACCAGCGATGAGATGGAGCGATTGGCGCATCATCGACCTGGTCGGCGATGCTCGACTTACCTCGCCTAATGGTCCTTGCAACTGAAATTTGGGAAACTATAAATTGAATTCTAAAAGAGTTCAAAGGAGTCCTGGTTTTTATTATTGAAGTCCAGTTTTAGTTTTCTTCGGTTTTTGGGAGAGTTTTCTTAGTATTTTCCATGGCGCCTCATTAAGAAGTATAAACCCAACAAGAGAGTTGGGGTCGATCCCACAGGGAGCAGTCTTATTTTGAATTCAAGTATGAAGTTAAAATAGTGATTTCTGTAGCTGAAGGAATAGAGATTATCGGAAACTATTAATAAAATTAGAAGGTTGACATCAATGTCAGGGTAAGGGGTTTTAGATCAGGAAACTATCTCAATAATTAATTAAGAGAGATCAAATAGGGGAAAGATGCTTGGGGGATTGACCAATCAATTGCTAAACTCAACTCAATGGGTGTTAATTGATAACCAACAGTACTAACTCTTCGTGGGTAAGATGAACTTTAGATGAGGTACTTTTCTCTCGAACAACTACCTCGCTTTAATTGAGTTCTCTCGAACCTCAATGTGCTAAACATGGAGAACAGCCCACAACCTCACTACATTCACTCTCTCGAGCTGAATACATAGAATGGATCTTGGAATTCACTCTCTCAAGCTGAACTCACCATGATCCAATAACTACGAGTGCCAACTTATCGCCTTAGTTTCACACTTCTCTCTCAAGCAAGCATAAAACACTAAATTATATTGAAATAAACACACAATAGAGCAATTAAACCACAACAATAAGTCAGACCCACTTCAAATTAGCACTAAAATTGATAACAATGAACACCCATCAAGCCAAAATCAGCCATTAATCACATTGTCAAACTCCTAAGATTGGGGTTTTAGCTAATCATCATAAAAGAAAGAAATTCAGTACCTAATACATGCTCCATAGCTGGGTATTGAAAATCGGAGTTCTAAGATGAATAATATCTTCTCTATTACAACACCCAATTGAAATCTCTTGCCACAAATTGCTTAAAATCAATAAGAATAGCATTTTTGTTCTCTCTATTTTGTTCCACAATGACTAAATCTTTGAGTGCACAGTTGATCATTGCATGAGTTAGTTGAACCTTGTTGTGTGCATTCATGTTGGGTTTTATGCAGCACTATGTGAGACACCATTTTTGAACTGCTGATCTTGAGTTTTACTTGAGGACAAGCAAAAGTTTAAGTTGGGGGTGTTGATGAGTCTGAGATTTGGACTCATTTAGGGCTTTGTTTATATAGATTTATTGTCCTCAAATGCTTAATTTGTACCATAAACTGATGATAAAGCCTTGATTTTCAGGTATATGGATTGAGGAGTAAAGCAAGGACACTAACTGGCAAAAAGGAACAAAACAAACTGAAGAAGTGAAGAAAGGAGAGTCTGAGGATCGCCAAGTGCACTTGGTGTGTCGCCGAGTGACTACTTTCACCGCCTAAAGTTCCAGTGTGCCAGCCCTGAGGGAAGAAACCAAGTAGGTGACAGAAAAGGGGCAGTCGATGAATCGCCGAGCAGTTCCGTGATGCCAAAAGAGATCGCCCAAAGTTACAGGAGTTGAGGATGCTGAGAGCCAAGGCAGAAAGGCGATAGAAGAGAGCAATGGGCGGTTCGCCGAGTGGTTCGGCGAACCCGACTTACCTCACCTAATGGCCCTTCGTGGCTAATTTTTGACAACTATAAATAGAATTTTGAACTGTAAATTGGGGAGTTCCTTTCAGCTTAGAATTTTTCTTTGAAGGCTAGAACAATTTTAGAGAGTTCCTTAGTAGACTTGAAGACTTTTTGAGATTCAATTTGGAGATTTTGCAAGTGGGTTTCAAATTTTCTTCGAATTGAAGCATCGTAAAGGTTTAATTACTATTACCTAGTTGATGGCTGATCGATTCGGTAACCAATTTTACTCTTTTATGATGTTTGGCTAAAACCCCAATTCTTGGGGTGTGATCATGTGATTACAGGTTGAATTAGTTTATGGGTGTTGTTAATTACTAGTTTAAATTCTATATTGAAGTGGGTTTAATCATTAGCTGAGGTTTAATTTATGCATTGTAGTTGCAAATGCAGTTCTATTTTGTGTTCTTAGCTTGCTCGAGAGAGAGGTTTTAGAACCAAAGCTTTTGATTAATGGTTTGTAGGTATTGGGTTGATTTGGGTTCAGCTCGAGAGAGTGAATCCTAAACCCAATCCTACCCATCTTTCTCGAGAGAGAAGATGTATTAAGGTTATGGAATGTTCTTAATTGCTATGCTTGTTGATGTTCGAGAGAAATCACTTGAAGCGGATTAGTTGTTCGAGAGAAAACTATTTCAATTATAGTCTAGCCTACCCACTGATATTTATCTATTTACTAGTAGTTTCAATTACCCATATATCAAAATTTGCCTATAATCGATCACATCCCAAGAATTCCTCTCCTTATTGTTATCTCAATTTGTTTTTGACTGCATTGTAGTTGATAATTGCAAACCAAAAACCTCCATCTGACATTTAATGTCACCCTTTTAATTTGTTTCATGTCTTTTTCGATAATTTCTATTCCTATATCTAGTTAGATCACATTTGTACTTCTTAATTGAACTTTGAACACGTACCGCTCCCTGTGGTATTCGACCCCAACTCATTTGTTGGGTTTTATACTTCTTAACGGTCGTTTACACCTAGAATTGGATGAGGTGTGCTTGAAACGTTAATCAGTATGGTCTGGAGGTTAGATTTTGTTTGGAAGTGTTAAACTTATGGAAAGGATGCGTGGTCAAGTTCAGGATTTTCAGCGACTCGAAGGGGTTGAGTTAGGTGATGGCTTGACAAAGAATTTTGAGGATATCTGAATGATGAGGTTGAACAATGGTTTGAGGGACTTCATGAATATTTATTTTTAGGTTTCTTACCAACAACGGGAACAATATTTGTGTGGTATATATGATATCTGGAGTGGCTCGTCAATTGGAAGAGGAATGGTTAAAGGGACGGCTAGATAATGAATTTGGTAATTTTAGAAACTATAGTTAGTAAAATTGTCATAACATATATGGGTTGCTTAGTAAATGATGAGAATGATGTTGCGGTAATTGAGGTCAGAATCTCGACCGCAGTTTCATTGATTGAGTGCATGCCAAAGAAGGTCATGAAACGACTACTACAATGGTACCTATGCTTACTTGGTTAGAATTAAGGAGTGTTTTTTTTTTGCTATCGACCTGATCTACGAAGTAATGTATATCATTTGGGCTAGAGACGGAACAAATTCAATGATATTTTGCAGTTATTTAATGGATAGAAATGTACAGTCTATTTGGGTATGATTTTCTTAGTAGGTATGATGTGCCCTTGTGGTGGATCTAGAGGACTTTCATGATATGTTATTAGTGGTGTATGAAAACGGATACGTCAATTTTCAAGTGTGAATACTAACTACTTAAGGAGTTATCAGTTATACCACATACTCGTATAATGAGATTTGATGTTGCATTCATATTTGAGAAACCAACTAGTTTGTTGCTACAGATGCTTGGGTTAAAACATTATTTATAAGGAAGATTTTAGTGGTGGATCTTTGGTACGGTTAATGCATTAGATTATGAAGTGTATCTCGATATTTCTAAATGAGGACTAGTGATTTCATCGTAAGCTCCGATGAGGGAGATCGATATCGGAATGAAAATCTTATGGGTAAAGAAAATTTCTAACGAATATACTTGTGTGAAGGCAATTAAGGACTTTACTAAGAAAGTGCATATAAAATTGAGTGAGTCCTTTTGATTTGGTTGGTATAGTTGGGTTTGAGGTGTCATGTTGTTGACAAGATTGACTTCGTGGTGATGGCAAGGGCTAACTAAGCATGATGGTAATAAGAGTTTGTGATAAATTGTGATTAAGATGCAACTATATGATAAGGATTATTGGTTAAACGATTTTTTTGTATTTTGATGACGACTTGCGAGTATCTAAGGTGTTGGTTTCCTACTATTTGATGAGTATCATGGTTGCATGGAAAGTTGTAGGAGGTGCTGAGACACCGCTCGAATAGAATTAAAATGAACTAGAGTCACAAATGAAAAGAATTAGTGGTATGTAGTTTAGTCTTCGGAAAGAGGCGAGAACAAAGATATTTACTCTGAGTGCAAAGGTCAAAGATGTATCTTCAGAGAATGGAGAGTTGGGTTTAGAGGCACGTGGTTCCATTTCTTTTGCTCTGGTTATGGTATAGTGTCACAGATTCATTAGATTGGTTATTAACTATTTGGTAAGATTTGAGAAAGGAGTCTACATACGGTCGACACAAGTGTAGTGTTAAGTTCTTTTATGGTTTCAAGTTTTGTAACTGATACGGTCGGATTTTTAATGAAGGATGTGATGAGGTCAATAGAGAGGTGATCAATGATAAGTTAAGATACGTGAATTCATAAAGATCTTCAATGTATGAGCTAATGTTGATAGATAATGGGATTGGGCTACATGGTTGGAATACGAATTTAAGTTTTTCATTGCGATTCTACATTCTTGATAGTATATTTTGTCAAGGTATGAATTAACAAGGTAAGAAATTATCAATCGCATCGAGTATTGAGCATTTGGAAGTACTTCTAGATGGTTTGGATCGTAAAATTAGTTACTTTTGATTGTTAAAGGACCTAAGAGAGGGTTCTGCTTAATGTTTTGGTTTAGAGGATGAGGTAAAATGGCATGAGTTGTTGGTCAAAGAATAAGCTTGGTAAACGAGTTAGCGAAAGAAACAAGAATCTGGTATATTGAAGAGTTCAAGGTATTTAGAATTTGCATCATGCAAAGAATCTAAGAAAGGTGAAAGAATAGGATATCTCGTATAGACCCTTGGTTCGGAGTTGAAGGTTGTATTATTTTTTTGGCTTTGAGTTCAGATGTGAGCATGCAATGTAGACTAGTTCGGCACAGACTTATGAGGGATGTATCAATGATTTTCTTGAAGGTTTGATTTTGATTTGGGTGATAAACAGGGATGTGTGGAAGATTCTTTGCTTTATGTGGGGTTAGATTTCTCAAGTTATGATAGATGGATTATGGATGCGACACAAAATGGGATACAGTTCTACATGGTTATTAAGGATTTCGAGTTGGATTGATATTATTTTGTTGATGGGACTACACAAACCGTTGTGATGCGTTACATAGGCACTTGATGGTAAATTGATATTATGTGCTCATAGTATACATAATTATTGGGATAGCCAAGAATACCTCTATGTTTTGGCATGAGCTATATGATGGTATGAATGGTAGTTGAAATTTAGTATTTGAAAGATTGCATGGAGTCGACTTTAGGTGATTCAATAGCTTTATCTCGATGAAAAGGCATTACCAGACTTGAAATTAATGCAACCCGCCTTGGGTGGAACTCATATCTATCATGAAATGCTTACATAGAAAGAAATGGAGTCATAGTTCAAAATTATTGGAGGCGACAATGTGTTTGTTAAGTTGAATTTGATACTAGTGACGGTTTGAGAGTAATGTAAATGGCCGGAGTGATTATGATGGTTGTTAGTATTGAGAGTATGGACTTCAGTGGAATGATGTGAAGAGTATGCGGATTCTGATAAATCGAGTACATACGACCGTAATGGGGACCAGACCGGTGGATTGTGGGTAGCTAAAAATCAAAGAAATGGAGTCAACTGAATGGAAATGTTTGATATGGGATCTTTAGAAGAAGCATTTAGTATTATTGAACCTTGGTTCCGTACATTCTTATATGGCCATCTATTTCGTTATGTACATAATTTTGAGTATGATTCACTACATATGCTCATACATGTTTTTACTTTTGTGGGTGGATTCCTAGTGGTGGATCGGGTGTACCAATCCTGATATGTCTTCTTGGTAGGGTAAGATGCTTGTGTAGATTTGGTCATTTCAGATATGACAGATTTGGTGTTTCCTTTAGGCAGTTGATGTTTGTCAGTAACTCTATACGTACTGCTTTGCTTATGAGAATTCATAAAAGAGCTTTCATGAATATTTTCAGTTGTCCGACTACTGATCTAGCATTCCGACAATGTTGTTAGAGGTTTTGTATGCTTGGGTGTATTGCTCGTTGGGTGGTTACTTGATCCTTTTCTTCTTTGGGTTAGATAAGTTTGATTCTTCCTTGATGAGTACCAGATGTCTAAAGACTAGATTTTTTATAACTTTAGTTAGTGAAAAGATTATGTTATGGAAAGGGAATCTTGATATGATTGTTGATGGTTTGTGTATTATGAGTGTGTGGTTGTTGGTTCAGGTTCAGTATTGATTCAGAATTTTATTGTGATTATGTGAGAAAAAAATTCATGCTGGTAATTATGTTATAGACAAGAGGGTTTCGGTTCAGATTCGGTTCATGGGTTAGTTAGTGATTTTGTAATCATTCTTGATTTGTAGATCTTTCAAATTTTAATTCGAAAGTTCAAGCTCTTTGTAGTTGCTCTTGATACAATGGTCTTAAGGAGGAGCTCACTTGGAGAGATGGACACCGACTATCAAAGCTCATAACTCAGACTTTTGGTTAGTCGATTATTCTTTCTTCTCATTCTTTATGTTCGAGGACGGGCATGATTTTTAGTGGTGGATAATGTAATGACCCGGAAGGTCATTTTTTGAAACTTTCACAAAATTACCATTTTACCCTTCTTGGTAGTTGCCCCGAGTAATTTTGATCAATTTTTGGAGTTGGTTTGAAAATTTTTGAGCTATTTGTTAACTATGACTGTTTAGTTGACGCGTGATTTTAAATAATTAATTTTATTTGGTGGCTAATGGGCTAAGTCCATAATTTATTTCATACCCTAAGTCTGACCCATATATGAAAATATGTTAATAGGATTTGTCACTTTTTAGTATATAATTATTTTATTTGAAAAATAATTTACGAGAGAGGCAAAGGGCACGATTCAAATTTACCAGGAAAGCATCTCGTGCTAAAGGTAAAACCTCAAACTTCTTTTTTATTCTGCGTGATGATTACTAGGATGTACCATATACATTATTGTATTATATAGTTAGAAAGCAATATGAAAGGTAGTTTTTCAAAAACCTTAGGTAGACAAATGGTAGTAGGTAATTATGACATAATTATTGGCCAAGAATTTGAGAGTTATATGTAATGATTAGAAACATAAGATGGATTAAGTGATGAATGGTAGGGGAATTGTAAATTTCTACAGTGATGTATATTCTGCCTTGTATTTTTCTTTTCCTCTTTCGTGGTCAAAGTTGCAGGTCATGAGTTTGGCTTCGGAATTAGTTTTTCGTTAGTAATTATTAAATTATAAATTAAGTTTTGATATATTGAGATAGTTATAAAATATTTTTAAAAACTTCATATTTCACCCTCTCCCCTCTCCCCTCTCCCCTCCCCCCAAACCACCCACTCATTAACCCAAAAAAGTTGCTATTATTTTATTTTACAAAAATAAAAATTCTATTCCATTCTATTTTGACCCTCCGCTTCTAATTTTTTTTCTAGTTTATTGTTAGATATGTATATATATTTTTAGGAATTTTTTTCTACTTGTGTACTAAATATAACATAAATTAAAATTTTATTTTAAAAAAAGTCTTGCGGCGGCAAGTGAAAATATTTTTGATATGTATATATCTAATCCAAAACGAGAAGAAGATTGGAAGCGAGGGTTAAGTGGAGTGGGTAAATTTTTTATTTTTTTATACATTTTATTTTATAAAATAAATTGTTTGTTGGGATAATAATTTTTTAATCTTTAATTTTAACCAATACTAATAATTTATTTAATTTTTTCAAGGTGATTTGTCCATGTGGAGTGTGATGTGACAATTCTTTTAAATAAAAGAGAGAGTGTATTACACACCATGATGAGAGTGTTATAAAAGAGAGATGTGTGTTTCTCAAACTAATAAGTGATAGTTTAAGTATGAAAATCACACTCTCAATAGTTTATGTATGCAACTAAAAAAAAGGTATAATTTAAGTGTATTTCTGACACTTATCTCTAAATCAAATTCATATTTATTGAACTTAAATAATTAATCCAATTATATCAATTCATAATATTTATTTGGACCAATATATTCATGAATTTAATATAATCTCAATCATTTTTTTTTTATAAATTTATATTTAATAAATTTTAAATGATTACCTCATGAAACTCAAAAGAATGGAAATAATTTGAGTGTGTTTTTGACACTTATGTAATAATGATATAAATTTTGTAATATGTGTAATTAGTATAGTATATTTAAGATGAAATTTAGGTAGCTTTAATTTAATTGAGGTCGTTTAATACTTGTTCAATCTTTGTTAATTAGATAAAATTTATGTTTCTTGGTAATTATAAGTGATTAAACATTTTACATAAAATTATGTGTTCAACATATGAATTAGCTTGTGAATTGATCCAACTGTAGTGTTTTCATCCTATAAAAGAGAGATGAAATTTAAGTTGAGGCTATCGATTTAGTAAAAATGGGAAAAACTAAAAACACCCATAGTAATAACATGATTTAATAATGAAGGAAGCATGGTAACCTATAAAGCAAAAAATATAAAATTACAAATATGGGATAAAATATTAACTATAGAAGAAATATACAGTTATGAGTTTACGAATAAAGATATATTACTAGGAATGCCATTTTTAGAAAAATTATACCCGCATACCTTAACAAAAACACAATGGTGGTTGACAACACCATGTAATCACAAAGTAGGAGCTAAAAGAGTTAAAAACAAAATCAGAAAAATAACTCCCTGGATAAAAGAAAGTGAAAAAATAACCCAAAAATTGGAAAATATAAAAGAAAATGACACTAATATAGAATTAATTATATTTTCTGTAGACAAATTAAAATTAATAAAAGAAAAATTAAGCTTACTATATAATGAA